>PVJN01019436.1:0-37386 GCA_004026805.1 Lasiurus borealis | reverse complement strand
CCTTTCTATCTCCAGGCCAACACTCTATCCACTGAGCCAAACCGGTTTCGGCAAAGGTCTTCTATACATCTACCGGCTTCCTTGTTGCTCTACCATCATTGTAAGTACAATCTACTCTAGTTGGCTCACTGGTTGAAGAAAGATAAGAGTCATTTGGAGCAAAACCAAGGACCTAAAAGGTGAAATAGAACTTCACTAGCAACAAAAACCTAGACCAGCCAAACCCAAACCAGCAAATGCCCAGCAATTCATTAGCTAAACAATGCTTAGGATGAGCTGCTAAGATTCTGTAGCTGTTTGTTATGCAGCAATAGCTGACCAATATATCTTGTTGTCTTTTAACCTTAGATCTCCTCTAGATTTAACCTATTTTTTTTCCTAAGATAAACTTTCATTCATTTCTATGTGGCTAAATCCTTTTCTTTATTTTTTCTTGTACTTTTAAAGCACAATGATTTTGGAAAGTGCTGCTCCTGTGAGTGGCTATGTCAAGACTTTATTTAATGACATGCACTGGGCAATATTAAGTTTTTCAACCAACGCTAAAGAGTCACATGAACTGGGCAGAGATTGAGTCTCAGATAAACAGTATGCATCTAATTTCTGACCTCCCAAGTAAGTTTCAGAAAGAGACCCTTGATTCTCTATTGACTGAAAATAAATATGTCTCCTGGACAGACACTCGTGAGGGAAAGAAGGGTCAGCATCTCCTAGACTTCCCGAAAGCATTTATATTTTTGGCTTACAGAATTCCAGCTGAAAAGGTTCAATCAAGTTTTACCTTTGGAGACCAGCTATCATTAGCTTCCTCCCTGGTACGGTAACTCTAGTCATTTTATTTATTTATTTTTTAAAATATATTTTATTGATTTTTTTACAGAGAGGAAGGGAGAGGGATAGAGAGTTAGAAACATCGATGAGAGAGAGACATCAATCAGCTGCCTTCTGCACGCCCCTACTGGGGATGTGCCCGCAACCAAGACACATGCCCTTGACCAGAATCAAACCCGGGACTTTTCAGTTCGCAGGCCGACACTCTATCCACTGAGCCAAACCGGTTTCAGCTCTAGTCATTTTAAATAACAACTTCTTGGATATATCATGATTTCTTCACAAAGCAAAATGACACTATTCAACCTCTTTCAATATGGAAAGTTAATTACGTCTTTTGATTTTCTTTGCTGCATTGAAAGGATCTACAAAAACCTACTTCATCAACAGCATTGCTACTGCAGGTAGAAGGCAAAAGACAGAGCTGAGGTCTCCAGACTAAAGATTTGGATCATCAAGAGAAAGAAGAGAAAAGAGGAGACAGAGAAAGAGGGAGAAAAGTGTGTGTGTGTGTGTGTGTGTGTGTGTGTGTGTGTGTGTGTGTGTGTAGATAAACAAGGTGTAGGGCTGAATCCTGGAAGGACTAGGAGTGGAACAAGATATGGAGTGTGGTAGGCTTTAAAATGCTCCCCAAAGAGATCTGATTCTAATCTCTGAAACCTTAAATATTACCTTATATAAAAACAAGACCTTTGTAGATATTAAGGATCATGAGATAGATTATCCAGGATTTTCAGGTGGATACTAAATGAAGTCATATGAATCCTTAGAAGAGGAAGGCAGAGGAAAATTTGACAGATGAAAGAGGAGGAGGCAATGAGACCACAGGGGCAGAGGTTGAAATGGTATGGCCACAAACCAAGAGGGCCGGTAGTCACCAGCAGCTGGAAGAGGAATGGACCATCCCTATTGCCTCCTAAGGGAACCCAGCCCCACCGACACCTGGATTTCTGCCCGGTGATACTATCCAGACCCTTAGCCCGATAATAGCTGTAAAGGTCCCGTTTGGTAACATTGCTCTCTCTCTTGTCTGATACCCAAACACATACCAAGCTGGTTTCTCCTCATTGTACGTTCCCCAACCTTAGAAATCATTTTATTCCTCCTTTTCACATTTCATATAGCTTGTCACTATATATACTTCTCTTTATATATTTCTCTAGGTAATCTATATTCTGTATATATTATATATATTTATTAAGTCACATTTTCTAAAATAAATGTGAGAATATAGGCATATATGTTCATCAACTAGTGGGATTTTTTAAAATATATTTTATTGATTTTTTACAGAGAGGAAAGGAAGGGGATAGAGAATTGGAAACATCGATGAGAGAGAGACATTGATCAGCCGCTTCCTGCACACCCCCTACTGGGGATGTGCCCACCACCAAGGCACGTGCCCTTGGCTGGAATCGAACCTGGGACCTTTCAGTCTGCAGGCCGACGCTCTATCCACTGAGCCAAACCAGTTTCGGCCAACTAATGTGATTTTTGATGCAAAGATACATTTATACTTTTCTTTTGCGAACACCTAATACTCATGTCCTAGCCTAAAGACATTCAGGAGATCTGGCATAATCTGTTTTTTTTTTCCTCATTTTCCCAGTGGCTCTGAACATTTCCCAGAAGTCAATTCAGTTCTGCCTGGTTTGTTCGAGAAAGATTAGAGTTTAGGCGGATCTCCTTTGTCTCCCTAATCGTCGGAGAGCAAAAGGAGTCCCGAGTCTGTCCCCAGACCCAGCAGTCTGCTTCATCATCACCCCTCTGCTTCTGGGCGCTGCTGAGGACGGAAAAGATCAGCCTCTCACATACTAGTAACTAACCGCTGTGGTATTGATTTGTTACCTCAGTGCCTTCCAAGCACTCAACCAACCCTAAGATCCAAAAAGAAAAAAAAAAAAGATTTGTCCAGTTAGAGAAAAAGTTCTAGAAGCTGTAAGTTGTCGATACAATTCTCCCGAATTCATTTGCTCATCCTTCTTCTGCTTGTTTTTAAAATTCCCCATTGATTTTCCCCCAAATTCACCATGGCGCCCAGAGAGGGCCGTTTCTAGCTGTTGGCAGGGTTCTCCGTGAGAGAGCAGTTATTTGGTGCTGGTTTTGCAAACTCAGCAAGCATGTCACTGAAGGGAAATCCTTTCCAGCGCAGCTGTGTGTGTGTGCTCGGTCAAATTAATTCCCCCTGCTTACTCCCTTCTGATGGTGCACCTGCAATTGGATCATGCACTATGTAACTCATTTTGCTTCGTCTGATTATGCTTGACTGAAAAGAATATATTGAAGACTTGGTGAGGGAAAACTCTTAAAAATTTTAGCAGGCTGTAATAATTTCAACACAGGGTTTCTTTGCCTTATCACCACTGACGTGAACTGGGTAAGTCTTTGTTGTGGGAAGAATGTCTAGCATCACCCCTTGGTTTCTACTCACTAGTTACCAGTGGCAGCCCCTCCCCCATTTGGGACAACCAGAAATGGACATTGGCCTAATTTGTGGGGTGGGGGAGGGTTGAAAACCACTAATTTAAACCGAGAAATGGGGTAGGTAAGAGATCAACCGAAGGACTTGTATGCATGCTGATAAGCACAACCAATGGCCACAAGACTCTGGGGAGTTAAGGTATGCATGGGAGTCGGAGGGGAGGGGCAATGGCAAGATATGTATACATGTAATGCATTAATAAAAAAAATTAAAAAAGAAACTGAATCCTTTTGAGAGCAGTCTGAGAAGATTGTGTTGAAAAGCTCCATTAGTGTGTTAGCCAGCCTCTGAGATGGTTCCCAATGGCTCAGTTTCTTGCTATTCATGCCCTTAGGTCAGCGGTTCTCAACCTGTGGGCCGTGACCTGTTTTCTGATGGTCTTAGGCTCTACAGCAGCGACCCACAGGTTGAGAATCGCTAGCAGGGTCGCCTAAGACCATCAGAAAACACAGATATTTACATGACAATTCACCACAACACGAGGAACTGTATTAAATGGTCACGGCATGAGAAAGGTTGAGGACCACTGCCTTAGGTAGTCCTACCCCACACTCAGTAGAGCTCACCTATGTAACCAATGATACTGTGAACTGGCAGAGTGTGATATTTTAAAGCTCGGTCCTAAGAGACATCGCTTCCTTAGATTACTTACTCTGGGGAACCTGGCCACCATGTCATGTCAGTAGGAAAGGTGCACATGGCAAGAGCTTTAGGAGGAAGCCATCTTGGAAGTGATCCTCCGGCCCCTGTGCAGCCATGAGGTGACTGCAGCCCTGGTATGGTGAAGACCTGGGGGGGGCGGGGGGGGGGGCTGGGGTGGACTAGAAGGGGTCAATGGAGAAACAAAAGGGACATCAGTAATGCCTTCAACAATACATTTTTACAAAGATTAAAGTTCTATTGATCATGGCGTAACTAGCGGAAGAAGGATAGAAGCATATCAAAAGAATACATATCGAGTTTTTTGTGCAGAAGGAACGGAAAGCCTACGTGAACTGCCTAATTTAGGAGGATGCCTAATTTCTGAAATAATGGAGTTAGGCAAATTGACAATTAATGGATAAAGACATCTTATTTTTACAAATCTTGGCTTTTTACTTATATTAAGTAAATTGAGGTCCATTTAGAATGTCATTGTAGGAAATAAAAACGCTAATTTTTGTCAAAAATTTGTAAATAACCAGTTATTTTGTGAGATTATGCTGTCAGGGTTTTGTATAAGTTAGCTATTGTCATGCTAACACTGCACAACAAACCCGGTGATGTGTAGTGACAGATATTTATTTCTTCCTCATGCGTCCTGGGGTCAGCTAGAGTTTGTCTGATCTTGGCTGCGCTTGGATCCTTGATATGGATTGAGTTCATCTCTATTCATATGTCCCTCATCCTCCTTAGGCCAGCAATTTACTCAAAGCATGCTATTCTCATATTATGGCAGATGTGTAAGAGTGTAAAACAGAAACACATTATATCTACTAAGGCTTAGACTCAGAACTAGCACACTATCACTTCTGCCCACATATGATTGGCTAAGCAAGTTATATGGCCAAGCTTAGGAGCAGGGGAATATACCCTTGGAGTTCTGAAGAGGTGAGCTAGGAAGGAAAGTATATTTGCTAAGCAATAGTCTACGCTGAAAGCAATGCTATAACTTTTCTTTTTGTCTGTTTCTATACATTATCATTTATATGCCGCCATAGACAAAAACTGTTTCACAATTTACAAAGCTGATTAAAATATTACAGGGCTTTACTTTCCATCACTTTTCTGACAAGTTCAATATTTTTATTTTTGGTTCATCAGGCAATCATATTAAAACATTATGGGGGAGGGGGAGGCTTATGCCATGGAGGAGTATCAATTGGGAACGCATTCAACTGTAAATATCATGAAACTCAATTTACAGTCGCTGAAACAAGCAACTTAATTTTTCTCATATGACAAGCAGTTCAAAGGCAGGCAATCTTGGGTGGGCAATATCATCAAAGACCCAGCTCTTTATCTCTTTCTGCTCCATGATTATTAGTACAGTGGCTTTTGTCTTCATTTTCATAATATGGCTGGTACTGCTGCACACATAAAGTCTACATTCCAGGCAGGGAGAAATGACAGATGGCCCTGGTAGCTGACACAGTGTCCTCTTGTGTTCAGAAAGAAAATTTTTCACAGAACCATCCTTAATGGATGTTCACTTATATGTCATCCTATATAATAAAAGCCTAATATGCTAAGTATCCAACTGTTGGACCATTCAGTCGCTATGGCATGCACTGGCCACCAGGGGGAAGATGCTTAATGATAGGTTAGCATGCTGCTGGGGTCTGGCTGAGGGGGACTGGGAGAGACAGGCCAGACATGCCCTGGAGCCCTCCTGCGGTAGCTCCTCAGCCCCTATCATGTACCGGTGTAGTCCTCAGCCTGGCCTGCGCCCTCTCACAATCCGAAACTCCTCAGGGGATGTCAGAGAGCCAGTGTCGGTCCAATCTCCACAGGCCAGGCCGAGGGACCCCACCTTATTTTCTAGCTAGAAAAGATTTCAAGCTTTATAGCTTTTATAGAAAAAGAAGGCAAGGTTACAAGCTGTTAAAAAGAGGTTTTGAGATCATCTACGGTGTCTACCACAAGAGGACCGACACACGTAACCCCTTTCATCCAATCACCCTTACCTAAGCAATCCTTACTTTCAGGTATCCACTTACAACCAGTACAAAATACACATCCCCTGGGTATCCCCAATAAATGACAACCTTGTCCCTGGATCTCTGATCCACTTGGGAACTTGTCCATCTGAGCTTTACATCAGGTCACATAGAAATGGATTTTGAGTTTTCTGGATTGACTTCGAAGTCAATAAATTACATTGGTACCTCGAGATACGAGTGCCCTAACATATGAAATTTTTGAGATATGAGCCATCGAGCGAGCGATTTTTGCTTTGAAATATGAGCAACAGTTGAGTAATCTCGAGGATCGGCCGGCTGCACACGACCCACCAGTTTACCAAGACTCGAGCATCTCATAGTTTCCCACACCTCAAGGTTACGGAACGAATTAAACTCGTATCTCGAGGTACCACTGTATTCTTATTTGAGGACAGGTAAGTTTTTTTCATAACATCAAAATTGAATGTAGTAATGCCAATTTGGAGAGAATGAAGGAGAAGGAAGTCTTGAAAGTGGGGTCTGTGAGAAGAATATCAATTTCCCAGTTTAGGCCAGTATTGTCTCTTCCTGTTTCAGAAAAAAAAAATACTTAAATATATTACTTTAAGAGTAGGTTCCAAGTAGTCTATAAATAATATTAATATCCTGTCTCCTCTCTGTTTTCCACTTTGGCAACAGGATAAAATAGCAATCCATATCGTTCGGAACTTGTCATGAAGTGGGTGGATCCACATTTCAGATTCAATAGCCTTTGGGTAGGAGGATACTCTGTTCGCAGAAAATATTAATTCACACAGGAAACAAGAATTCTGCTTACAGACTTTTAAAATAAACATTTTCCCATTACGTATTAGCTTTAAATAGTTTTCTTGGGATTATCATATTAAGAATTCAAAAAAAAAAGTATTCTTGTTTAGAGTCTTGTGGCAGCCTCATGAAGTCTGGCTGACCATTGTCAAGGTCATTGTCTAGGGCAGAGGTACTTACCCAGGGTGATTATGCCTCCCAGGGGACGTTTGGCAATGTCTGGAGGCAGTTTTGGCTGTCACATCTGGGAAAGGGACTGCTACTTGCCTCTAGTGGCAGATGTCAGTAACGATGAAGAGTCATCCAGCACCAAATGTCAATAGTGTCATAGTGGAGAAATATTGGTCAGAGTCAGGAGACCCTGCTCTCTATAGTAGGAAAACCATATAATTTATCTTTTAAACCAGGAAATTATTTTTTTAAATATGTTTTATTGATTTTTTACAAAAAGGAAGGGAGAAGGATAGAGAGTCAGAAACATTGATGAGAGAGAAACATTGACCAACCGCCTCCTGCACAGCCCCTACTGGAGATGTGCCTGCAACCAAGGTACGTGGCCTTGACCGGAATCGAACCTGGGACCTTTGAGTCCGCAGTCCAATGCTCTATCCACTGAGCCAAACCGGTTTCGGCAAACCAGGAAATTCTTGAGATCAAAAGTGGATGCTATTAGTTATGTCAGGACAACAGGCACAAACAGGGACAGTCCCAGGCAAAACTCCTGGTCTCCACACCTAAGGACTGTGCGAACCTGGGCAAATAGCTTCTCATCTATAACATGAAATCAGAAGATTAGGTCCCAGGTCTCTTCATGCTCCAGCGTGCTAGCTCCAGGGATGGAAGCCTTTAGTGCCTCAGACATACTTTATTCATGATGTGTCACTTTGTCAGTCCATAAACTCTTCCAGAGCAGGCCTTCGTCCCATTCATTCTTCATCTTTTACTCTCTTTACACGAGACCAGAAACAGTATTTGTTGAGAACTGTATACTTTCCAGCAGATTTACGACTTCCCGCACCAGCAAAATGTTAACACGAAAGATTTTCACATCGAACATATTTTGCTCATATATCTCCATGGAGAATGCAGATGTAGCTTGACTTTCTCTTCCTGAATTACTACCATGACCGTATAGTTTATTTTCTAACCTTGGACACTTGTGAGGACAAAGGGGAATGCTATTAATAACAGCACCAAGCCGGAACCGGTTTGGCTCAGTGGATAGAGCGTCGGCCTGCGGACTGAAAGGTCCCAGGTTCGATTCTGGTCAAGGGCATGTACCTTGGTTGCGGGCACATCCCCAGTAGGGGGCATGCAGGAGGCAGCCAAAGGATGTTTCTCTCTCATCGATGTTTCTAACTCTGTATCCCTCTCCCTTCCTCTCTGTAAAAAATCAATAAAATATATTTAAAAAAAATAACAGCACCAGGACAATAGGCACAAACTGGGAGGTACAATTGCCCCAGCCAATTTGAATGTTAGTAGAATTCAAATTGTCCACAAAACCGATGTGTGTGGCTGGCAGACGTTATGCCCACGCCTTACAATGCCCACCCCAAGTATATGGTTTATTTGAAGATAAAACACAGCTAGTTCCTTTCACCCACTTGGGACAATGTGAGAGTTCTTTCAAATTGTTACCACTCTCCAACATTTTCCCTACATATTTCTTTAAAAAAAATCCATGTGTAAGTGGACCCAATGCAGTTCAAAACCATGTTGTTCAAAGGTCAACGGTATTTACAATGGAATAATATTCAGCCATAAAAAGAAGGAAATCTTGACATTTCCACCAACATGGATGGAACTTGAGTACGTTAGGCTAACTGAAATAAGTCAAAGAAAGACAAATATTGTAAGACCTCACTTATATATAGAATCTCAAAAAGTCAAACTCACAGATGCAGAGAACATATTGGTGGTTGTCAGAGGCAGGAGGTAGGGGGCGGGCAAATAGCTGAGGGATGTCAAAAGGTACCAACTTCCGATTATAAAATAAGTAAGTCCTAGGGATATAATGTACAGCATGGTGACTATAGTTAACAATACCGTAGTATGCATTTAAAAATTGCTGAGAGAGTAGAGCTTAACTTTCCTCATCATAAGAAAAAATTATCCCTATGTATGTCAACAAGACCTTGAGGTGATCATTTATCAATATATATGAATACTGAATCTTTATACAGTGGTACCTCGAGATATGAGTGCCCTAACATATGAGATTTTTGAGATACGAGCCGTCGAGTGAGCGATTTTTGCTTTGAAATACGAGCAACAGTTGAGATAGGAGTAATTGCATGGATCGGCCGGCTGCACACAACCCACCAGTTTACTGCAACTCGAGCGTCTCATAGTTTCCATGCCTCAAGGTTACAGAACGAATTAAACTCATATCTCGAGGTACCACTGTATTGTACACCTGAAACTAATATAATGCTATATGTCAATCAGGTCTCATAAAAGGTAAAGAAAATAAAATGTCACACTCCCCATTCAGGATTATATTGAGCTGATATCTATAGAGGAGCTTTTCAGCTGTAAAATATGATCACAGCAATCGTCGTCACTAAAATTATTTCTTTGTTGGCATCAGGTAACCCTTTTAGAATGCTGCTTTCTGAGCAGAGGAAACAAGGCTGGAGATTGGAAAGTTCCATGCATTGGTACTGCTAACACTTGACTCTTTTCTGCAGTCCTGGGCTCTCTGTGCACAGCCTCTCACAATGCACTGTTTTCCTTGCACCTTCATTCCCCAAACGCAGATTGAGAACTTTGTATATTCTGGTCACTCTGCTAAATGCAAGGATTAAGAACTGACTAAGCCCTTGCCTGTATGGCTGAGTGGGATGCAGCATCATCCCATAAACCATAAGGTTGTGGGTACCATCTCCCGTCAGGACGCATACCAGAGGCAATTGGTCAAAGTTTCTCTCTCCCATCAATGTTTCTCTCTCTCTCAAATTAATGAACATATTCTCAGGTGAGGATTAAAAACAAAAACAAAAAGTGACTTAAGTAGTCAGAACTCTTACCTTTCACAAGTCACAGGATTCAAAATTTAACTGCCATGTCACTGAAAAGATATTTGAAAACCTAGCTAAACCTCCTCATCCATTTTTAAGTTGATATCTCAAGCTTTAGATAATAATTTTAAATATATGAAGGTTAGAATGACCAAGTGAATTATAAATATGAACACTTTAAAACAAAACAGATATATCGCTCAGTGCAATATGTCCAAAAGAATCTAAATGCCATTTGATACTGTCATCATTCACATTTTTTAAGTATAGAAATTTTATAGTTTCTTTTCTTCCCAAATCTCATATTTTCATTTCACTTCTCCCATGGAATTTATCCTAATAAAATTTATTTTTATGTTTGAATGACTATAACACACACACACACACACACTTTTTCCCATCCACTTCAACATTTTTACCAAAGTATACAGTAGCTCAGCCATGGATGGCACTGTTGGGTTCAAATCCCAGATGCATTGTGAAACAGTTCTGACTCTGATAAGTTATTTAACTTTTATGAACTTCAATTTCTTCTTCCACAACATGTGGGAAATGAATGTTACCTACTTGGTCAGGTTTTAGAAAGCATTTAATGAATCTCTCTATAAAAATACTTAGTCCAGTGCCTGGCACATAGTAAACATTTAATAAATGACGGCAAATTATTTATCTGTCATGTAAAATACCTCTTCACTCACATTATGAGTGCCAACCTAAACAATATTTTCTGCCATATAAACTAGATTTCTATTTTGTCCAAACCTACTTCTTTATTCCTAGAGCCCCTAACACAAACCATCAATTTGTCAGCAATTCTTTTGCCAAAAGGATCTCAAAATTTGATGAATGAGCAAATCACTACTTTCCTCTTGACTGCCCATTGCCAGGACAATCTGCCAGTTTCTTAATATAAAAATCCCAGAAATTAGAGCTTTCGGGCCATTCTACAAGCTCTGAGGAAATTATAAACTATCATGCCCACTTCCCTCCATATGTTATTTGTAAATCACACTGTGGCTTTAACTTACTTTCAGATGATTTATTACTAACCCGTAATCAAAAGTCACATTCAATGTGATCGATGTATACTGTTTTCTGGTAATCCTATTACCTTAGGTTAATTTTTCCAGCGAACCTTTTCTAGTAATAGTGATCGTTTCTTTGCTCTCCTTAGGAACGCACCCGAAGGAAAAGAACACGTGATGAAAAGGAAAACAGAAGGGGCCGAATGTGGAACACCTGGAGCTCTCATACGTGGCTGGTGGGAGTGTAAAATGGTCCAACTACTTTAGAGAACTTTCTGGCAGTTCCTTATAAAGTTAAAATTCACCTATCTTGCCCTGGCTGATTTTTCTCAGTGGTTAGAGCATTGGCCCACAGACTGAAGGGTCTTGAGTTTGATTTCCCTTCAAGGGCACATGCCTCAGTTGCAGGTTCTCCAGCACTAGTCAGGGTTGTTACAGGAGGCAACCAATCAATGTGTCTCTCTCCTATCTCTGCCTCTCCCCCCCTCTCTCTACCTGTATCTCTCTCTCTCTCTCCACTTCCTCACTCTCTTCCACTCTCTCTGGAAATCAATGGAAAAATATCCTTGGGTGAGGATTAAAAAAAAAAATCCACCTATCTTGTGACCAGGCAATTCCTCATCTAGGTATTTACTCAAGAGGAACAAATCCATAACCACGGAAAGATTCATACAAAATATTTATTCTGCTTTATCCAAAATAGCCAACAACTCAAATGTCTATCAACAGAAGAAAGGATAAATAAATTTGTTTTATATGCGTGCAATGGAATACAACTCATCAATTTAATAAAAAGACGAATACTGATACACACAATCACATGGATGAATCTCAAAATATTTCATTAAGTGAAAGAAACCAGAGCACATATTACATAGTTCCATTTGTATGCAGTTCTAGACTGTGTGTTCATAGAAATCAGAGCAGTGATTTTCTATAGAGAGGGGATATGGATAATAAAAGGTTACAAAAAACATTATGGGGTGATGAAGAAGTTCTATGTATTGAATGGGGAGGGAATTACATAAGTGTATAACTTTGTCAAAATTCCTCAAACACCACACACTAAATATCTGTGTCATTAGAAGTATATTATTCCTTACTTTAAAAAAGAATATTGAGAAAAAAATTAGTAGCATCCAAATTTACCCCTGTAAAGGCACTTGAAGTTCATTTTATCTTAATCTCCTCTATTTCGATGACAGAAAATTCCATACAACAGCCCCCAGTGGATGACCACAAAGATTCAGCGAGGGAAAACACCAAATTATAGTCTAGTCTGTTTCATCAGTAGGTTGAATCACACGGCTGGCTCATGTCGGACTTGCAATTAACAAAAGGTTTTGCCCCTACCAGCTAGGACTTCTCATGTCAATTCCGGTCAACCCTGAATGCGCTCATACTGTTGCTCGTGTTAGCACAGTTCATCTTTACACTTAACACCAACACTGCCTCCAGCGTCTGTAGAATTTCTCCCCTATAAACCACTCATGGCTCCTGCAGTTATTTTAAGTAGATTATTATAGACAACTTCAGGAAATTTGGGGTAAAAGCACCAAGAGACTTTTGAAAGATGGGTCTTATCTAGACATGTTCTCTGAATATACCAGGAAAAAAAACAACTGCTTTACAAGACAAGAGACACGCAGCAGAACACAGAAGCAGGCTGAGGATCCTGGTTATCTATGTAACTCATGTAGGAAGCCTTATAATGAGGCTGTCATACTCCATGAAACCAGGGCTGGGAGCAGAGATCACCTGGTGAGTGATGCGGATGTTTCCTTCCTCTCTCATGCTAGGTTCCAGAATTAGGTCACCTCCAGACCGCTGCTGTAGGAAGAAGAGAGAGCAATAACCCCCTCTCCATGACTAGACTTGAAGGTCCAGGAGAAGACAAACACTCCCCTGCAGGGGGTGGAGGGAGCATTATTGTCCTCAAGGAATGTACTCCTGGGAAATAATACAATGCCATCAATCATCTCCTTCAGAAATAGGAAATGTTTCACTTTTATGATTTTCCTTTTGTTTTCAAGTAAGATGGGGGAAAACTTTACTGGATCCATACAGATAAATATTCAACTTCTATTGAGTTCTCACTATGGCCCGCCTGGGTAAGAAGAAAGAAGGGAAATGGTTGACGAGATACCCAAAAAGTGAACCACATACAAATGGGAAAGGTTTATGTGTTTCTCACACACACACACACACACACACACACACAATAACAGCACCCACTTATTAAATGCTTAGTCTTTGTCAAGTAACTCAGAAGAGCTCTGTTTGATAAGTTTTACTATTGTTCCCATTTTACAGGTGAGGAAACGGAAGCATAGCGAGGTTTATAAAACTGAAATATCTGTAGGGAATTGTAAGGTTGAGATCTGAACCCAGACAGTTTACCCAGTGACCCTGAACTTTGCACAACCATTTTTACCCTCCAACTAGGCCCTACATTCCAACATCTCCACTTTGGGGAGCACCAATGTCTCTTCCAAAGATGTGCAAGGAAAAATACAGTGGTACCTCGAGATACGAGTGCCCTAACATATGAGATTTTTTGAGATACGAGCCATCGAGCGAGCGATTTTTGCTTTGAAATACGAGCAACATTTGAGATACGAGTAATCGCACGGATTGGCCGGCTGCACACGACCCACCAGTTTACCTCGACTTGAGCGTCTCATAGTTTCCCACGCCTCAAGGTTATGGAACGAATTAAACTCGTATCTCAAGGTACCACTGTACCACCAAATCTGTCAAATCTCTCAGAGCAAAAGAAAGTAGTTGCTCAAAGTAAATTGTAAACGGTAACACGTAGCCATGGATACACGGCCAACAATGAAAGAAACCAAGAAGATGGTTGAACATGAAAAGTTCTACTGAAAGGCAAATACAAAAGCTGCAGCATTTTCATCTGAATCCATTTTTCCGGCTTTCTATTAGGTTAGAAGAATGGTCAAGTAATAGTTTATTTCAAATCCCAAACTGACAAAGATTTTCACGTTAAATGAACCCAAACCGGGGTGGCGGGGGAAGCACCTGGCTGGTGAGTCACTCGCATCAGCTCTTTGTTCTGCCTTATTTCATTCCTGGGACATCTTTCCGATGATCACATTTGCATCATTCACAATCGCCTCGTCTGGACTCACTGTCATTAGCAGCTCCGGCTATTCATCTCGGGCGCTTTCAAACTTGCTAAAAGAATAAGAAAGACTTGCACGTTCCGTTTTTCACACTGAGTTCACACCAATACCTCTCCATAAAGATCCCGACTTTCAGATCAGGGTTTATCAAGGTACTTCGAATGCTGAAAACGTGGCTCTCATACAAAGATAGAGTGAGTACATATCACAGACTTACGTGTCTCATTAATCAGAGAAGAGCAAGGTAGCAAAGCTGGTTCAAAGGAAAATGTGAGGAACTGAAAGGAGTGCAGGAATGAAGTTGACTAAATTAGGTACAAAAGTAACATCCGCCGAGACCGGTTTGGCTCAGTGGATAGAGCGTCGGCCTGCGGACTGAAAGGTCCTGGGTTCGATTCTGGTTGGGGGCATGTACCTTGCTTGCGGGCACATCTCCACAGTGGGGCGTGCAGGAGGTGGCTGATCGATGTCTCTCTCTCATTGATGTTTCTGACTTTCTGTCTCTCTCTCTTCCTCTCTGTGAAAAATCAATAAGATATATTTTTTAAAAAAATTCTGAAACTGCACTTCCTGCGTTTAAAATTTGGCTTCTTGCCCTGACCGGTTTGGCTGGGTGGCTAGAACGTCGGCCTGCGGACTCAAGGGTCCCAGGTTCGATTCCAGTCAAGGGCATGTACCTTGATTGTGGGCACATACCCAGCGGGGAGTGTGCAGGAGGCAGCCGATCGGTGTCTCTCTCTCATCGATGTTTCTAACTCTCTATCCCTCTCCCTTCCTCTCTGTGAAAAATCAATAAAATATATTTAAAATTTGGCTTCTTGACTTGCTAGTTGCATGGCACTAAGCAAGTTACTTAAACTCACAGACCTTTTATTTCCCCATCTGTTAAGAAATGGGATTAATGATAACCCCGCCTGGAGATCCCCTAGAAGGATGAAATGAGTGGTTATTTGTAAAGCACGTGGAACAGTGCCCAGCATGTATTAAGTGTATAATAAATAAATAAACTGAATCAGGGGAATTGCAGGCGAGCAAATCATAGTTCCTGTTCATGGCTAGCATCACACTGAGCTATTTAAAAAACAGATAGAATAGGGAAACTAACACCAGACTAGATTAGCAGCCCCTAGACAGGCAAGCAGATAGGGTTTCAAAAACTCTGTTTGCCAAACCACACCAAGGGTGACAATTGGCATGCGTTGGGGGAGGCGTAATTAACTTGCTTTGGTTCTAGCACAGCAGCATCGACATGTATCAGAGTGAATGTCTTTCAAGTTCAATAACAGAAGAGCTTCTGAATGCAAGTGTTCAATAAAGACAGATGAGTATCTCCCTAAAGTAATTCAATTTTCCTAGTGGGTGATCCATTCATTGTACTGACTGAAAATGGCTATTCTGCTACATCAGACCATATTTCTTAGGAATGGGAATTATCCCTATTTGGATAACATCCCACGAAAACGATGGAGTCGGAGTCATAAAATTGCCAGATTATATGTGTTTTATTAAATAATTGGACAGGGACAAGATTGGTGGGCTGAGTCTGGCCAGCTTATCCAGATCCTCATATATTTTTTTTCTCCTAAAAATTGTTGCTTTTACCAAGTAGATTCTGTCCTTTCCATTTTGGTCCCCTCACCTTTTTGTCCATAAGGCTCACTACAGCATAATTTTATCAAAGAATGGGCTTGACACATCCTGTATAATAAAGAGGTAATATGCAAATGAACCATCACACCATCACAAGATGACAGCGCCCACAGCAGAGGCCGGGTTCCCGTAACGAGCAATCAGCAGGGACCTGAGGCTGTGCGGTGCCAGGGTGGGGGACTGAAGCTGTGCCCGCTCCAGCAGGGCTTGACGGGGGACTTCCGGTCGCACCCCTGCCCAGTGGGGCTTGATGAGGTGCCTCAAGGGGTGCCCCCCACCCTGGTGCCAGGCCAGGGACCTGAGGTTGTACCCCCAACCCAGTGGGGCTTGCCCGGGGTGGGGCTGGATGTGTCTGGATCTTGCCCAATGGAAGTGGGGCCGGCCAGGTCTGGGTCTTGTGAAATTTTGAGGTGCACACGGGTGGGCGGGGACTTGACTCTGGGTCCCAGGGTGCGCCCCAGACTCTGACAGGAGAAAGATTTTCATATACTAATTATTTTCATCTCTGACACTTCTATTACAGAGAAAGGGCAAATAGCAATATTAAAATATTTCCTCTAATTAATTCCCTTTGAATGTGCACGATTTTGTGCACCAGGATACTAGTGTGACCGTTACTGTGTGAGATAAAAACACGTGTCCTCGGTCACCCTGTAGAGTCACTCTAGTGCTCTGCTTCTATTATTTACTTTTTATTTCCTTTCCAATGACTGCTTCACCTGCTTTTCATCATCAATTCCTTTCTTCCCAGATGATTGCTAAAAACCAACACTTCCGCCTCATGCAACGAAATGGGTGCTAATAGATGTAGTTGTTCATAGAAGTAGGTTCATAGAAGCCAAATTAAATTTTACTTCCATGAAATTGGTTTAGATTCAGTTTAACATTAAAAATATTTTTATTGGGGGGGGGAGAGAGAGAGAGAGAGAGAGAGAGAGAAACATCCATGTGAGAGCAAAACATTGATGGCTGCCTCCTGCCTGCCCCCTACCGGGGATTGAGCCAGCAACCCAGGCATGTGCCCTGACTTGGAATCAAACAGACAACCCACAGTGTATCAATGCCCTGGGCGACACCCAGTGCAATGAGCCACATTGGCTACATTCAATTGAACAGGTTTAACAACATAATTGTTGTGTCAAACAAGCAAAATATTTTAGCAACACTTGAAATTTATAGAAATATTAGCAATATTTTATGAAGCTATTCTTTTTTTTTCTAAAACACAGATCTTGCTGTTAAGAATGTTTTCTATACCTTTCAATGTGATATTCTCATTGTAGTGCTCAAATCATTGTCAGATATGCTGATTTTAAAATGTAACACCTGGCAAATGAAGGCAGATTCCTTTCTCAGACCCGTTACCTGTTAGAAATGCATCTACTTCCTCCCCAGGATGTGTTTTTCCCAGCATGCTTTCCCCTCTCCAGTTATAGCTGGTGTATTCCCATAAAAGACCCTCCTTGCCAATGACCCTCACTTTCCCTGAACATACACAAAACACAAAGGTTCCACATTTGAGTGTAAGCAAAGAATCCCAAAATGTCACGTGACTGCTATTGGTGGAAGTGGGATGGGCTGAAGGGATGTGGGGAAGAGAATTTCCTGAAGGGAGGATGGGGTTTCATGGTGAAAGGGGAATTCTTTCCAGCTTCCTCCATCTTAGGTGACTACGCACCTAACGAGACAAAGAGACTTGCCAGTTACCCAACCCACCATTAGGTAATCCAGCAAGAATGTGCCGGGAGATAACCTAATAAGGCAAAACC
Organism: Lasiurus borealis; assembly: GCA_004026805.1. Classification (NCBI taxonomy): domain Eukaryota; kingdom Metazoa; phylum Chordata; class Mammalia; order Chiroptera; family Vespertilionidae; genus Lasiurus; species Lasiurus borealis. The sequence goes on along the minus strand of PVJN01019436.1, from coordinate 19,993 downwards.
ACTCCTTCCTGCTATTAGACTGCTTCCTGACCCCACATCCCGTACCTGCGTAAGCAGACCCCGGCCCCTACCTGGCCTATCAGGATAGGCCAACTCAGTAATTCAAACAGCTCTCCACCCCCCTCCCCCAGTATAAAATGGTCATGTAACAAAGGCACGGGGCTCTCAGCCTCTGCTCTGTTTTCGGAGTATGTTGTGAGCCCCAGCATGCTGGTCTGAATAAACCCCTTTGTTTTTACATGAGATCGTCTCTTGGTGCTCTGTAAGTGCGGCTTGCGTTCCGGGCTTAACAGTGGAAAGATTTATTGATGATATAAAATTAACGGCATTCCCCTCCACGGTCCCATCTCTGTCCATCTCACCAGGGAAGAAGTCCACTCTTGACTTGCTAGTTTCTGTTCCATATTAAAGCACAGGCCAGTCCACCCCCGGGCTGGCTTAGCTTGTGTTCCCAGGTGCAGTCCCACGTGTGTGGGGTCTGCATGGCCATGGGACATGTGGCTGCCAAGGCCACGTGACTATGGAGAGCGAACAGGTGAACGCACAGGTGAGTGCATGTAGCAGAGCAAGACAGAAAAGCAGGAGGGAACGCTTTGTTTGGAAATTTTAACTTCCCAGGAGTTTGTGCATTTCTGGCCAATGATCTTTTCCCCGGGCGAGACTGACAGCAAACATCTCCCCAACTTCATGGTGCCTGTGCCCATCCCCCCTGTGATTTGCAGGGAATGAACTGGTGGTTCCCTCGAGAGCATGAAGCTGGAGGTCCCTGGTGAAGCTGCCCCGATGACCATGCTTATAACATGTGGCCTCCCCTTTGCTCCCTTCCTATGATTAATATTAATTGCTAGCTAATTACAATGATAGCATTACTACCGATAAACATCAGGTGTTGCTCGTCTTTTGTTAAGGGATTATTTATATGTCTGTTTTACCAAAATTACCCAATGTGATGTTATTTGGCTGCTAGGTCCCTTCTTAATATTATGCCATAAAGAGCCAAGATTAGAACTATAGCCCATACAAAAGATATAATTCTTTGTTTTTTAATATCATGCTGTTGATTTGCCATGTATTGGTGTTGTCCTGTTAAATACCTGCATGTTTCCATTTGTGATAAAGACATACAGCTGGGCCTGTTAGCTGGCTAATGTCAGAGGACTGGGCTGTGGCCATTTGCTGAATCAAGGAAAGGCAAATGTTCTATAAAACTTTCTAACCCAGAACTTTCGCAACATCTAATATGTAGACTTAACTCAGTGATTCTTAATCCCCAATTTTAAAATCTTTCTATTTTTCTCCAACTGCCGAAAACAGTGCTTCTCAACCGTTCTAACGCCACGACCCTTTAATACAGTTCCTCATGTTATGGTGCCCTCCAACCATAAAATTAAAACTGTAATATTGTTGTAGAAAATAACAGTAATGAATTGTAATGTAAACATGAGTTTTCCGATGGTCTTAGGCGACCTTGCTAGTGGTTCTCCACAGGTTGAGAACCGCTGGCCTGAAAGAATTCAGAAACTTGGTCCAGAAAGAGGGCCATCGCCATAATGATCACGAAGAGCATGGCTACGTGTGGTGGGCAGGGGGAGCTTGGCACGTCCTGTTTGTTCAAATTCCTCACCGTGTCCCCTTGTCGCCGCAGGACCTGACAAACATTTGCTCACCAAACATTCATTCCTCTTCCCATCTTTCTGCTAATTGGCTTCCTTCCATTCCAAGTCCCAGACTCCTCCTCCCTTCTCCTTGGCTCGGGATGGCTTACAAGCCTCGATGGTTTTTACCTTCTCCTGTCTATGTGAGGTTCCCATTCATTCAACATTAAATTTGTTTTTCTCTCGTTAATCTGCCTCTTGTTAATGTAATTACCGGACCAGCCAAAAGAACCTAGCAGGGTAAGGAAAAATGTTAATCTCCTAACACTATTTTCTTTCATTCCTTGAGTCTGGTTTAACCTGAAGGAAATGAAGAGAAAAGCTGTTCAAATGATGTTAAGTTTATGGAATTCCCGCTTCCCCCAACTGGCAGAAATCAAATAACAAGAGTTACAGATGTTCAACTATAAATATGAAAGGGTATTTTTTTTGTCCTCTAACTGGAAATATAAAAATACTTCATCCATAAAAGCAATCTGGGTATTTTTAGTGTTAGGATAGTATTGAGACTTTAAAGCCAAGTCATAATTAGATATTATTCGTTAGGTATAAATAACTTAGCGATTCTGTGGTCCAAATGAAATACACGCTTTCAAAGCACTCGATTAAGTAGTTCCTAGGAGTCTGCATAGATGGCAAGCATGTGCTTGTATGAAGGCTTTGTCGCTATGCTGTCTGGCACACGGGGAAGGCTCGGTGGATTGTTTGCCGAGGAAGCGAGTGTGAACAATGACCGGCTCTATCTCACAGGAAAAGAAGCTTCTGGTGGCACTCAGGCATTGACTGGGAGCAGCGGCAGCATTTCAGTGGTCCTTCTAGGATTTCCAAACCCCGCTGGCCAGTCTCCAGCACAACACAATTAGGTTTTCAAGAGTAAACAAACCGCATTGTGCTTTTAAATGGGGGCTGAGGGCCCTTTGTCTTATTTACAGAAAACACTTCTTGTTTTTGAAGAAAAGCCTATTTAAATACAATGAGCCGATCAGCTTTTTTGTGGGTAAGAAGCTTACAGCTCAAGGGAAGACAAAATAACGTGACTTCCATAGGATTTTGCTCCATAACCAAACTGGTTTCCAGTTAAGCTTCTACAGCCAGATGGGCCAGTATTTGCTGGTGATGTAGCTCCAGAGATGTGCCCCCAAGACTCACCTCTGCCTATTTATGCCCCAAAGAAAACAATGCTCTAACCTGATTATAGGTATTACAGACACATATATGCATAGGTGTAAATTCACATCTATTTCAGTGCCCCTGACCGAATAGTTAGGTATTGCATGGTTGTGGGGTTTTTTAAATATATTTTTTTATTGATTTCAGAGAGGAAGGAAGAGGGAGAGATAGAAACATCAACGATGAGAGAGAATCATGGATCAGCTTGCCTCCTGCGAGCCCCACACTGAGGATGGAGCCCGCAACCCTGGCTGGGAACTGACCAGTGACCTCCTGGTTCATAGGTCGAAGGTCAAACACTGAGCCATGCCAGCTGGGCATGTAGGACTTTTGTCTTTCAGGAAAGAAGCAGAGAAAATGGGTAACTGTCATCCTGAGGCTCTGTAGGGAGCCGCTGCTTTTTGAAAAGTCGGTTTTATGTGGCATTTGCTCATCTAAAGTTTCCACTAATATCTATCATGCACCATGTTTATTATAATGACATGTAGCTTCCGAGTCTTCAAAAAATACATTTTTTATTATTGTTGTAGTGTTTGGTATTTTATTAGGTTCTAGGTTTTGAAAATTGCTATTCCATATGTGATATACCAGAAGTTTTGATAACGTGGCACCCATTTTCTAACCATGCCAATAATAAAGAAGTATTCTATTCCCATAAGAAATAACACAAGGCACCCTGGCTGGTTTGGCTCAATGGCTTCTGTGGACTGAAGGGTCCCAAGTTCAACTCCAGTCAAGGGCACATGCCCGGGTTGTGGGCTCAATCACCAATAGGGGGACGTGCAGGGGACAGCCAATCAATGATTCTCTCTCATCATTAATGTTTCTATTTCTTCTCCCTTCCTCTCTGAAATCAATAAAAATATTTTTTAAACAAAAAAAGAAATAACACAAGACAGTCAGTTTCATCATTTATTATCAAAGGTAAGTTACCTAGACTTTTTTTTTTTTTTTTTGCCTGTGGCTCAAAATTAATTTTAATGGATAGGGGGAGCTGATCCATTTAAAAAATACATTTTTAACCTGTATGTAGCATAGAATCTATATAAAGAAAACATTAAAAATATACTGAAGAGTAGAGTGCATGCGTGCACACACACACACACACACACACACAGAATAAACTTAAAAATATATCTAGTTTTTCAATGGAAGGAGTCAATATCTTAAAAATATCAGTTCCTTCTACTTCTATCAGAAATTAAAGCATGATAAAATGAGTATAATTAAAACATTTTGATTCTGGCACTTAATAGAAAGGTAGATCGATGTAACAAAATATAGAATATTAAAATAGAGTAAAACAGTTCAGGAATTTAATAAATCATTGGAGTAACACTTTATATCAGTAGGAAAAAATGGATTAATCAATAAATTATATTAGAACATCAAAATACCCTGTATGGGGGACAATTAAAATGAATTTATTTCTCACTCCTTATAACAAAAATAAATTCAAGATAAAGATTTAAATTCAATAAAAATTAAAGCAAGTATACAGGGAAGCTTGAAGTTGTATTTTTAAAAAATATAATCTTAATCACTAGCTTTTCTCATTAAAAGGCAAAACCCAGATGTCATAAAACTGGTTGTTAATCTTAGTGGCACATTAGAATCATGGGAGAAACTTGTAAAAATTTCAGTCTTTGGATTCTACCCCAGACAAAATGAATCAATTTCCGGTGAGGGGACACAAGTCTGTTTATGGGTTTTTTTTTTAAATACTCGCTGGGTGATTTGGATACATGGTTAGGCTTGAGAACAATTTCCATAAAATAAAACCTTTGGATCATTGCCCATATAACAGGGAAAACTTTCTCATATATTCTTTATCAAGAGTGACCTATTTCCTACTTTTTAAAAAATATATATACATTTTATTGATTTTTCGCAGAGAGGAAGACAGAGGGATAAAGAGTTAGAAACATGGATGAGAGAAGAACATCGATCAGCTGCCTCCTGCACGCCCCCTACTGGGGATGTGCCTGCAACCAAGGTCCATGCCTTTGACCGGAATCGAACCTGGGACCCTTCAGTCCGAAGGCCAATGCTCTATCCACTGAGCCACCCTGTCAGGGCCCACTTCCCACTTTTACTTTGCAGCTGCCACACTGAACCGTCCTCTGTAAGAGGCGTGCTGCCTTTCTGGCATTCGTAGATCCTTTCCACTCTTGGAAGGTTGAAACTGTGTCCATCAGTAGAGATGCTGGCAGGAAGGCACACTCAAATTGGGTGATTTCAGAAGAGTTTCGTAAAGAAATTATACACAGATGTACCAATCATATCTTGATTGCAGTGGTGATTACACAAATCTACACACGTAATACAATGTTAAACATGTTGTAAACGTTATTCACCAAAAAAGGAGCGAATGTGGAAACTGATGAATCTGAGTAAGGTCGATAGTGTAGTCAATGGTAAATTGTGCCGATGTAAATTCCCTGGTTTTGGTATTCTGTCATGTGTAATGGTATTCTGACATGTGTAAGGTATTATCATTGGGGAAAGCTGGGGAAAGGTACCCATCATTTCTCTGTACTATTCTGCCAAGATTCTGTGAGTCCATCATTAGTTTTTTATGTGGAAAAAAAGAGAGAGAGAGACTACATGTGAAGATGTGAGTGAGAAGCAGGACAATTACACAAGGGATGTACAAACCCAGACTCAACAACTAGGGCCGGTTTTCTATTCCTGGCCCTGAAACCACAAAAGGAGTTGCCGTGGTACCTCGAGATACGAGTTTAATTCGTTCCGTAACCTTGAGGCGTGGGAAACTGTGAGACGGTCGAGTCGCGGTAAACTGGTGGGTCGTGTGCAGCCGGCCGATCCGCGCGATGACTCCTATCTCAACTGTTGCTCGTATTTCAAAGCAAAAATCGCTCGCTCGACGGCTCGTATCTCAAACATCTCGTATGTTAGGGCACTCGTATCTTGAGGTACCACTGTATAGACATGCACGTGTTTCTTACCAAGGACTAGCTCATCAGAATAAAGAGTTGAAAGCCCCCTTACTTTGTCTCACTCATTGTGGGGTACTATGAATAACAAAACCTTGGATCGTGTCAAGGAAGAGTCAGATGATACTTTAAGACAAAACCAATTTTTTTTCTTTCACACATGCTGACCGTCCTTTCCCCAGGAGCTGAAAATGAATCAGCTTCAAATATATTTTGCCACGAGTCTGGGAAATGTGCTCACGGGACGAAGAAGCTGATCTGCGCTTGGGGTCGATCCCGGTAGGACTGCACTGATATGTGCACAGTACGTTCCCTGAGCAATCAGCCTGATCTACACCGCCCAGGGTTCTCATCCAAGAAGTGGTGACTCAGCGGAGTGACACTCTGGCCACTTACATTGCCTCTGCTTTTCGAAAGCAGATGTTACTTACTCTTTTTCAAAGAGCGAAAAGCTTACTGGGAAACCCACTGGGTGTGCCCCAAACTCTAGCCAAGATAGAACTTTCGATGGAAGCTTCACACTTAACCAGCTGTTGGTTTCCTCCTGGGTCCGACAGCATCAGGGAAGGAAGGCGGAGACCACACACTTCAGACACTGTTCTTTGGTACAAAAAGGCCAGGTGTCTGCTAACTGCATGGAAAACACCCCTTTTGATGCATGTGTTCGTTTAGTCAACTTATATTTATTGAGCACCTACTATGTGCCTGGAACCATGGCGTGCTGTTGTCGAATGTAAGTGCCCTTTCAGACAGAGGAAGCAACAAGTACCTCCCTGTAGCGAATGACTATTCGGAGTGAGATAAGAAAGCATATTCAATTTTTTAAAATATATTTTTATTGATTTTTTTTTTTTTTTTTTGCAGAGAGGAAGGGAGAGGGATAGAGAGTTAGAAACATCGATGAGAGAGAGACATCAATCAGCTGCCTCCTGCACACCCCCTACTGGGGATGTGCCACAACCAAGGTACATATATAAATGTTTTCTGAAGATTCTTGCCCTCATTGTACCATCAGCATCATTAAGATGGAAAATCAAAAGTTGTTCCCAGCAACAACTGCTGGAACCCTAGTGGTCCCCATTGGAAGCTTCATAATTGTTTTCCCGAGCCATTATACTGATGAATTATGAGTATAAAAGACAACTTTCCAAGTGGTGTGTTCTGCATGTGTCAGAATGCTTAGAAAGGTAGGTCCTTAAAGTACTACAGCTTTTATGGGAATGTGTACTCAAATATTCATGTTAATTTCTAACAGTGTTTTTAAAACTTCATTTAAAAACATTTTTAATTGGCTTATGAATTCTACTATGTGTCTCCTTTTAGGGTTCTGTATATTACTTGCTGGGAATCTATCCAATACTGAATAAATTTTTTATCTTATTTTTTTGGCTAATAAGCAATAATCTTAAACTTGAGAGGGAGCCTTAGGAAAGTTTGCGGACTAGCATGTTTCCAAAGATAGAAGACAGCCACCAGATGGGCATTGTTCTGATTAATTTAGGATGAGGCAGAGCTCTCGGGGAGGGGGGGGGGGTTGAAAGATTAGAACTAATATGGCAATCTCAAATTACTAACACCCTCAGTTTTGAAAATAAATAAATTGCGTGTTTTTTAAACAATGGATCAATGGATTAACATCAAAACTAATTTGAGAGAAGAAAGGAACTTTTGCGAATCCCCCCTCTTCTTTTCCCGTAGTTCTGCTGTTAAGTAATTTGTCAAAGCCAGGGTACCCAAAGCAAGAGCTAATGAACCAGAAATGATAAAAAAATATGAGGAACAGATCCCATCAGATAAATGAAAAGAGTCTGAAAGTCCACAAAGAGTAGTAGAATGCCATAGATGGGTACTCCTATTTGATAGATAAATAGCTTAATTGCTCATCAGCAGATGAGTGGATTAAAAAGCTATGGTACCTCTACACAATGGAATACTACACTGCTATTAAAAAGAAAGAACTCTTACCATTTGCAAGAGCATGGATGGACCTGGAGAGCATTATGCTAAGCGAAATAAGCCAGTCAGAGAAAGACAAGTATCATATGACCTCACTCATTTGTGGAATATAATGAACAACATAAACCGATGAACAAAAATAGATCCAGAGACATAGAATCATTGAACAGACGGTCAAACCTCAGAGGGAAGGCAGGAGAGGTTGAGTGGGAGTGGGGTAGGATGGGGTGGTAAAAGAGGGTAAGAGATCAACCAAGAACTTGTATACATATAAGCATAACCCATGGACACAGACAGTGGGTGCTGGGGCAGGGGCAGGCTGGGAGACGATAATGGGGGGGTGAGGGAAGGGGACATATGTAATACTTTCAACAATTAAGAATTTTTTAAAAAGTACAAAGAAAATAATAAGAGCCCTTCGGAAGTGTAAGTAAATACTTGATCATTTTAGTTGACTTCACACAATGACATAAAAAGACTACCGAACTTAAGGGATTGAGTGTATCAACAATATCAATAAACGCTTATTAATGAGTCATTCCAAGGACAAGATCCCTCCTCGTCCTTATCTCTTAGACCCAGTGATGAGGTCATTCCATGAATGCCTGAGTAGTCAAGTGGTGATGGCTAACCAAACGAGGCTCCTGATTGGTGGCTGACAGAAATGTTTTTGTTTCAGCCTCCGTTGTCTTGAGATCATTCATTGGTTAGTAGTCAAGACTCTTTTTGTTGCTAAAATCCAACTCAACCTATCATAAACAAAGAAATGGATTTATTAACTCACCTAGCTAAAGAAGGTTCTGAGAATTGCTCACATAACTGACTGAGGAGATATAAAAGCCAGCACCAAGGAGGGTCGGAACTAGAAGGTGTAAAACATTTGGGAATTAGAGTCAAAGAGTCAGGGATGAGGAAGTGAGAAGGAACATGTTTCAAAGGGCACATGAGAAGAGTCTGCAAGAAGTCCAGAATCAGGGGCTCTAACCAGAAATATAATGCCCTTCGGTTCCCTCAAGATTTCCATCTATTCCTCACCTCTGCTGATCTGTGCTTCTTCTCATGTGTTGGCTTCATTATCTTCTAGTAAAAACAGCCTTGCTGTACATGGTGAACACCTTTGAGCAGTTCCTGACATACATCCTAACACAAAATCCGAGAAGGGTCATCCCCCATGCACATACACTTGGAATCTAGAAAATTCTACAGAAAGCTCTAATTGGCCTAGTTTGGGTCACATGCTTATGTCCTGGACCAGTAACTATGGCCACTCTGTCAAATGACCATTTCTGTGGCAAGGGAAGAAAAGGTACTGTGGTAGAAAATCCTACAGAACGCACGGAGTGATGGTGGCGGGGGGAGAAATTCCCCAAAGGGAAGAGCATGTTGAACTACAAGGGGAATATGAAAGGGTCGTGGGCACATGAGAATAATCACTACCTGAGTCCTTATACATCTTCCATTGCCCATAGTATCAAAGAATGATTACTCCTGAGGGCAAGCCACACTCAACTATTGTCAACAATGGTATAAAACCATTTAACTAGCCATTTTATTGATTCATTTTTAAATATTTTTATTGGTTTTAGAGAGAAAGAGAGGGAGGGGGAGAGATAGAAACATCAATGATGAGAGAGAATCATGGATCGGCTGCCTCCTGCACACCCCACACTGGGGACTGAGCCCACAACCCAGGCACGTGCCCTGACTAGAAATTGAACCTGTGACCTCTTGGTTCCTAGGTTGAGGCTCAACCACGGAGCCACACCCAGCTGGGCGTAATGTTATTTTTTTACAAACACAATCAAGCTCTAACATTTGCAAGAGAATAGATGAGGTATTAGATAAAACGTAATAAAGCTTAGTATTTTCACAGTCATCAGAGCTACAGAGGTAATGGTAGAAGTATTGAATGCAAAGTTTCAAAGCTGATTGACACCTCTCTTCCAACTCCTCATCATGCAAAAGAGGAAGCTATAGGCTCTGGGGGTGCCTCCCGGAGGTGCCCCAACCGGGGATGAACCCACACCCTGGGCGTGTGCCCTAACCAGGAATGGAACCTGCCACCTTCTGGCGCAAGGGTCGATGCTCCAACTAACTGAGACACACCAGGCAGGGCCTCTGTATTTTTATTTGCATCTTTTAGTCGTTCACTGAAACTAAAAGCATTATTTTGGCACTGTGTGGAAAGTAAACATCACAAGTTTGTGAATTTGGTACAGTTCTTTATCTCTCTACCCAAACGCCCTTCATTAGTTCTTCTTAATCCTAGAGAAATAAGAATTGAATGCTATACTAATTCAGTGCAATAAGAACTGTATGAATCTGGGAGGGGGTCATCCTATAAAGGCCACAATTAAAGATATAAGGACATGACTGAATAGTAATCTTCAGTCTAGCCTAGAAAGATAACCCAAATGTCATGGAGATGAGATTCAGAATGTCTTCAAGTAGAAAGAATCTTGAAGGCGGGGGTGGGGGGGGGAGGAGGGAGGGGTAATAGATCAACCAAAGAACTTGTATATATAAGCATAACCAATGGACATGGGGTGGTGGGGGTTTGTCTGGGGTGGGAATGGCTTGGGGGGGTCAATTGGGGAAAAAGGAGACATATATAAAACTTCAGTCAAAAATTAATTAATTAATTAATTAAAATTAAATAAAAAGTTATGCAATACAAAAAATAATTAACCTCCCCATCACCTGCCATTTTGCCATGTATTACTTGAACCACTAAACTTTTATTCACGATAGAAAACTTTATAAAGAGGGAGAATTTTCTAAGCTGTTATACAATGAATACGCTTCACATGAAAGAATAGAGCAATATTATACATTTATGAGAAGAACAATACCATAAAAGACTGTTCAGTATCAAAAGATATGCTGAGTGACCAAGAAGAAAATTATTAATAAGATTACATTATGTTCACTTTAGCGCACACAAAAAAAACCCTCATAGTTAAACTCCCTTCTTTCATCTCCGAGGAAAGAGAATTTCATATATTCAAACTGCATTTTGTTTTGGGTGCTGGAGATTATAAACTAAGGCAAAAGGTATTTTAAAGAGGAAACGTTTGTATATGCAATTTTAAATTAATTCAGTACTTTCATTTATTTAAAAAATTTTACTGAATTTATTAGGGTGACACTGGTTAACAAAATTCTATATGGTTCAGGTGTACAATAATATGATACATCATCTGCATATTGTATTGTGTGCTCACCACCCCAAATCAAGTCTCCTGTCACTATTTATTCCCCAATTACACTCTTCTACCTTCCACCACCCCCCAGCCCTTTTCCCTCCGGTCATCACCATAATGTTGTCTGTGTCTATGAGGGTTTTTTGTTGTTGTTGTTGTTGTTGTTGTTGTTTTAAAAAAATCTTTATTGATTTCAGAGAGGAAGGGAGAAGGAGAGAGAGAGAAACATCAATGATGAGAGAGAATCGCCCCTCCACTGGGGATCAAGCCCTCAACCCAGGCATGTGCCCTTGGCCGGAATCAAACCTGCGACCCTTCAGTCCCCAGGCTGACGCTCTATCCACTGAGCCAAGCTGGCTAGGGCTTTGCTTTTGTTTTTATTTAATTCCTTCACCCTTTTCATCCAGCCCTCAATACCCCACCCTTCCCACAGCTGCCAGTCTGTTTTCGGTTTCTACGAGTTTGTTTCCATTTTGTTTGTTTATTTTGTTCATTCCATTCAGTAGATTATTTCCAGAGAGAATAACTAAGAGGAGACAAGAAAGTGGAATTTAAATATGATAGGTGTGATTAGATTTTACCTGCTTTTCGGAAGGGAAGTGAAATGGACTGTGTAATCTCAGCAGGCCTGGGGTCATGGACATCCGAAAATGTATGCATATGCGAGTGGAGAAAAATTTTAAATTTTGAAGTCACCACTTTGAAACACTTCCCAAGAATTGAATTCTCATGCTGGACATCAAACTTTGTTTTAAATAGATACACAAAGAAAATAGTGCTTTTTAAAAAAGGCAAGGTGATTTCTGCCTGAATCTGTAAAGGAAACAAAAGAAGGGTTTTCTCCTGCTTGCTCTGGCATTCACAGACCCTGTGGTCTAGCGTGAGCCTCTGAGCCTCTCTCTGGATCTCTGTTCCCGCATCTATGACAGGAGGATATTATATTAGGTTAAAAGAAAGGTCTAAGAGCCAGCGTTCTGTAGACATTTTTATTCATAAAATAAAAGCCAAGTAGCTTGAGGAAACTTTTATCTTTATTTAAAAATTTATGTATAATACTATTGAAATTCTTTAATAAATAGTTTTCATTAGGCAAGTTGGCACCAATGATATGTATAGGGTGTGTGTGTGTGTGTGTGTGTGTGTGTGTGTGTGTGTGTATGTGTGTAAATAACCACTTTATGCATCCAGTTATTCAGACCAAACCCTTGGAGTCATCCATTATTGGCCCCTTTGTTTTCCTCATCCCCACAATCAATCCTATCTAATAAAAGAGTGATATGCAAATTGACTGTACCTCCACCACACCAACAAGCCACACCCACCAGCCAATCAGAGCAAGTATGAAAATTAACCCAACCAAGATGGCTACGGCCACAGAGAGAGTAGGAAGGAGGCTGGGTTGCCCCTGGCAATGGAGGAAGCCAAGCTTTCCGCACACCCTGGCTGGCCCAGGCCTCCACTTAAGGCAACAAAGTTTCAGTGGCTCTGCGAGCAGAAGGCTTGGCTCCTCTCCAGGTTACAGAGTTTCAATTGTAGAAGATAAATAAATCCCAGATACCAGGGCCTCCACTTGGGTCACTGAGGGGCTTGGCTGGCCTGCAAACCACCACAGGCCCCTCGCCTAGGCCACCCCACACCCCAAGGGAACACCCACCCTGATCTAGGACACCCTTCAGAGCAAACCAGCTGGCCCCACCCGTGCACCAGGCCTCTATCCTATCTAATAAAAGAGTAATATGCAGATTGACCATCACTCCAACACACAAGATGGCTGTCCCCATGTGGTCAAAAGATCCTGCCCCCATGTGGACACAAGATGGCCACCACGATATGGCCAGCAGAAGAGGGCAGTTGGTAGGGACCAGGCCTGCAAGAAAGGGCAGCTGTTGGTGATCAGGCCAGCAGGGGAGGGCAGTTGGGGGAACCCAGACCTGCAGGGATGGCAGTTAGGAGTGACCAGGCCTACAGGGTAGGACAATGAGGGGCAAACAGGCTGGCAGGGGAGCAATTAGGCATCAATCAGGCTGGCAGGGGAGTGGTTAGTGGGTAATCAGACTGGCAGGTGAAAGCAGTTAGGGGCAATCAGGAAGGCAGGCAGGTGAGCAGTTGGGAACCAGCAGTCCTGGGTTGTGAGAGGGATGTCCGACTGCCCGTTTATATCCAATCCTACCTGGATTGGGCCTAAACGGGCAGTTGGACATCCCTCAGTGGATCCCAGATTTGAGAGGGAGCAGACTGGGCTGAAGGACACCCCCCCTCATGCAAAAATTTCATGCATTAAGCCTCTAGTTCTTTAATAATCATGGCAGCTCTACCTTCAAAGCGAATCTCACATCTGACCACTCCTCACTGCTACCACCGCCAACATCATCTTTCTACTTTTCCTACAGATCCTGGGTCTGCTCTCCGCAGAGCAGCCTTCGATAACTTTGTAAAACCAAACCCGAGCACGTCACTCCCCTGCTCTTAACTCTCCAATGGCGTACCCTGTCATGCTCAAAATAAAATCAAAACGCCTTTCCAAGGCTGGACAGTTTTACATAGTTTGACCCTTTCCTTTCTCTCTGACTCTCTCTCCTTCTGCTCTGGCCACCCCACAACACTCGTTTTCATCCAGTCTCTGCTGATGCCAAGCATCAGACCTTCAGAGATGTTGTCTTTGATAACCTTACCAAAAATAGCCACCAGCTACCCACTCAGAGCCCATCTCTTCCTGCCTTTTCTTTTCATAATACTTTCATTACCTCACCTTATACATGTATGATTGTTTTTCTTCTCACGAATTTCAAATATTACTATATTATTTTGTAAAGTTTATTAACTGTGTGACAGCTTAGAAAGCCTACCTATTTACGTTTTCTAACATGATAAAAGTTTAATAGTTCCCATAAGAGTTTAAAGTAGGTAATAGGTCTCAGTTTTATTTCATCTTCAAACTGGCAGTGGTGGTGGTGAGGTTGGCTTGACAATCTTAATTCTCTGTTTGTCCTCACTAGAATGCGACTTGCATGGACATGGTCTTTTTCTGCCTTGTTCGCTGCTATATCCCCTACTGTTATTCATGTTCCATATAAACATTTCCTAGTTTTATGTGATATGAAATGGCCCCTTCACAGGTACAGAAACCATTAAAACATGGCGGCAAGAGCCCTGTCATGGGAAGCATGCACTTGGATCTACGGGAACATACATGGCACATGCATCACCCAGCCTGTGCTGGGGCGGAGAAAAGAGATGAGGTCAGGGAATCCTCTGAGAGGAGATGGCGAACTCAGTGAGTCAGGTGAGTCAGGTGAGGCAAAGTGGAAGCAGATTCTAGCAGATGAGAGAGAAATCAGACACGTTGACAATCCAGTTGGTCAGCTGGGTGGTGAGGTCTCTCCCCAAACCCAGACTACATAAAGAAAACCAGGTTTGAAGGGAAAGATAAGGAGTTTAGTTTTGATTATTTTTTCCCTTATTTTGCACAATGTATCAGTTCAGTGGTATAACTGATCAGTGTTCTAACCAGCGACAGCTATGGAGAATGAAACCCAACAAAAATATTTCTTAGTTCTTCATGTGGTAGGTCCATGAGTCATCCATCTTGTAACCTCTGTGGCTTAGCACAATGCCAACTATATAATAATTGTTTAATTTCTTTTTAAAAAATATTTTTATTGATTTAAAAGAGAGAGAAAAACATCAATGAGAAGAGAGAATCATGGATTGGCTGCCTCCTGCACACCCTCCACTGGGGACCGAGCCCGCAACCTGGGCGTGTGTACTGACCAGGAATTGAACCAGGACCTCCTGGTTCATAGGTTGATGCTCAACCGCTGAGCCACGCTAGCTGGGCTTGTTTAATTTCTTTAATTTCATTATATTGGATCTTCTGATATATGCCTTTACATAGGCATTTTGATAAAGTTTTGATTAATTCCAGGTTGACAACTCAATACTACTAGTACTTTTCTCTCCATCTCTTTAGAAGCCTCTAGTAACATTCTGAACTTCTCTTCTTGAGTTTCATCACATTTCCCACACATTTTTACCTCCATGTCAACAAGTCACTTCTTGGCACAGCATATGTTCCACAAGTAGATTTTTAATAAAAATATGTACCCTCTTATGCTTTCTTTGGCAGCACATATACTAAAATTGGAACAATACAGGGATTAGTATGGCCTCTGCACAAAGATGATATATGAATTTATGAAGTATGTTTTACACTTTATTAAAAGTATAAAACTAAAAAGCTTTTGCACTGCAAAGGAAGCCATCAACAAAACAAAAACAGCAGAGACCGGTTTGGCTCATTGGATAGAGCGTCAGCTTGCAGACTGAAAGGTCCCAGGTTCGATTCCGGTTGGGGGAATGTATCTTGCTTGTGAGTACATCTCCACTGTGGGGCATGCAGGAGGCGGGTGATCGATGTCTCTCTCTCATCGATGTTTCTGACTTTCTATCTCTCTCCCTTCCTCTCTGTAAAAAAAATAAATAAAATGCATTTAAAAATAAAAAACAAAACAAAAACAGAACCTACTGGAGGGAAGAAGATATTTACAAATGATATCTCTGGTAAGGGGCTAATATCCAAATTATATAAAGAACTCCTATAATGCCACATAAAATAACCTGGTTAAAAAATGGGCAGAGGACCTGAATAGATATTTCTCCAAAGAAGCCATATAGATGGCCAACAGGCATATGAAAAGATGCTCCATGTCACTAATCATCAGGGAAATGCAAATCAAAACCACAGAGGTATCACTTCACACCTATAAAAGGTTATTATCTAAAAGTCAACAAATAACAAATGTTGGCAAGAATGTGGAGAAAAGGGAATCCTTGTGCACTGTAGGTGGGATTGTAAAATGATGCAGAATGGAAGTTCCTCTGAAAATTAAAATAGAGCTACCATATGACACAGAAATTCCACTTTTGGGTACTCCTCTGAAGACAACAAAAACACTCATTCAAAAACATATGTGCACTCCTATGTTCATTGCAGTTGCCTACAATACTCAGGTTTTGTAAGTGGCCATCCGTAGATGAATGAATACAAATTATGCAGCGATAAAAAACAGAATGAAATCTTGCCATTTGCATCAATTTGGATGGACTTAGAGGGTATCATGCTAAGTAAAGTAAGTCCAAGAGAGAAAGAAAAATACAACATGATTCCACTAACATGTGGAATCTAAATTGTGCAATAAACAAACAAAACAAAACAGAAACCAACTCATTACAGAGAACAAAGTGACAGCTGCCAGAAAGGATGGGGAAGGGAGGATGGGGGGAAAGGTGAAGGGGATTAAGAAATACAAACTGCCAGTTATAAAAATAGTTATGGGGATGTAGGGTACAACACAGGTAGGTACTAGACTTATTGGGGTGATCACTTCCTAAGTTATGTAAATGTTTAATCACTATGTTGAAACTAATATAATATTGAACTTCAGCTGTAATTAAATAAGTATTTAAAAATATATTTTATTGATTTTTTATAGAGAGAAAGGGAGAGGGACAGAGAGTTAGAAACATCAATGAGAGAGAGATATCGATCAGCCACCTCCTGCACGCCCCCTACTGGGAACGTGCCCCAAACCAGGATACATGCCCTTGACCGGAATTGAACCTGGGACCTTTCAGTCTGCAGCCGATGCTCTATCCACAGAGCCAAACCCGTATCGGCAATAATTAAATAAGTATTTAATTACAAAGCATCCAACTTCAAAAAGTAGAAGAAAACGGAATAATAGCCTACCTCCAAATATATCAAACTAGAGGCCCAGTGCAGGGGGATCCCTCAGCCTGGCTTGCCCCCTCTCACAGTCCAAAAGCCCCCAGGGGTGGGAGGCAACCCAGTGATCAGGGGAAGGAGACACCCTATCACACCTCTGCTGCTGCCACTGTTGGCAGCCACCATCTGAGGCTTGCCTGTGCCCGGGGCCAGCCCTGGGCAGCTGGGTAGCTGAGGGGATTGGGCGCCACCATCTTGTGGCTGTGGGCACTGCCATCTTTGAGGATGGGGCAGCCAATTAGCATATTCTTTCCTTATTGGCTGTGGGCACCACCGTCTTTGAGGGCAGGACAGTCAATTAACATATTCCCTCCTTATTGGCTGTGGGTGTCACCATCTTTGCGATGGTGTGAGGGTCAATTAGCATATTCCCTCTTTATTAGAGAAGATGTTACATAATTAAAATATTTAAAACATTACAAAGCTTTAAAGAAGCGAATATTCTTTATTATTCCAGCATGTGCCAAGTAGAAAGGTCTGGCTCTAGAACAAGGATCAGTGGATGCTTTTCTGAAAAGGGCCATACAGTCTGTCAAAATTACTCAACTCTGTCATTAAAGCGTGAAAGAACCACAGATAATACGTGAATGCATAAAAATATACGGCTGTTTCAATAAAAATTTATTTACAAAAACAGGCCTCAGACTGTATTTGACCCTCAGACCATAGTGTGCCAACCTTTGCTATAGAGTCATATACATACAGATATATACATGCATACAAATATATACATGTAAAAAATTTATAGATATGCCCAAGTTGTAAAACTGATCTGCAGCAATTCTGAGGAAGAAAAAAAGATCAAGATCACATTCTTACAAGATTGACTAAAATAAAACCTTTTCCAAACTATCCTAGATTCATTTCTCTCATATTTAATAACAGCAGATTCATAGCACACCTCATGAGAAAAGATCAGAGGATCATTTCTGTCCTCCTTCCCTGCTAGTGTTTTCTGACATTATTGACAGGTGTTCTGTTTCCAAAAAGCTTCAGCCCAAATCATTATCTTTATCTTTATTTTCATAGAACAAGTTCGGAGCTAATAAAAATGACAATTCTCAAATCAGTGTTGACATCATTGAAAAAAAAACACACCTTCTCAGTTATATGATCTTTATAGTTTTTAAAGACACCAAAATCTAATATTGTCTGAAGTTGCCCACTAACCAGGGAGACAGGACTGAGTCACTTAGATATCTCTGTCTGTGTCTCTCTCTCTGTCTCTCTCTCTCTCTATTGGTGCTATAAAAAGGAGTTTAATGTTCTGGTCAGGAACCACTGAAACTTAGTATTGATTTTCCGTGCTCAATTTCTCTCTAAGTGTTGGTCTTTCACTTAAATATAATTTCATTGCTATCAGGAAGTTCGGGTAACAGAATGAACAGCAGGAAACTGAGTTCTGTAAATGGATTCGACCTCTTACTTTATTTGCTAGCCCGGCCAGGCTGGTTTCTGCGTTTAGCACACGTTCACCCTCCTCCAGCGCGCCATCCTTTTGATCACTTACGGTGCTTTGAGGAACTGAAAATGACCTCTCATAGCAAATAATTAGCTGAATATCCATGGGCAAATTGATGACATTTCAGATCTTGCTTTTCAGTTTTTAGGTGTCCTCTCTACTTAAGCATTTTCTTTATTGATAACTGATGCTCTTTCCCATTATTGGCACAAACTAATTGGTTCAATGACAATTCAATCGCCTGTTGTGTGTGTGTGTGTGTGTGTGTGTGTGTGTGTGTGTGTGTGTGTGGTGGCAACTCAAGCAATGATGCTCTTGATCGCATTTCTTTGACACAAAGGTTAGAATTAGCTCGAACATGGTAAGGATGGTCCCCATAGGCATGTCGGTTTTAGAACAGAGACAGAAAAATATCAGAACAGGAAGCCAGACTTGCCACTTATTTCTGGATTTTCAACATAACTTTATTAATTTTTTGGCAGTAATAGATGTGAACTCCTGGGTCATTATACAAGCCAATCTTTAAATAAGGATGAAAAAAAAACCAAAAACTAAAACCTGAATAACAGTTGAGAACCACTGCTCTAAAATAAGCAAACAAATACTCTGGTCTTGGGAGGGGGTATATACGAGTAAGCCCTTAATAAAGCCATTTTTAAACAAAACCAAAAGAAGTATATGAAAGAAAAATACAGGGTGTCCCCAAAAATATACACACTCTTTGAATAGTTATTAATTCCAATGGGTTAAATCTGAAAAAAAAATCAAATGAGCTATCAGCTGTTAAAGTGTGTCTACATTTTTTTTTAGAACAGCCAACGAATCCAAAAAAAAAAAAAATTACTTAAAAATAAAATAAAGGGGACAGTGCCAGCATACTCAACAATACATGTTGTTTTCTAGCTTTTTAATACAAAATACAGGCAAAGGACACATACTTAAAACAAACCTCAGGAGCAGATACACAGTCCTGGGAACCCTTTAATATCTAATTTTTACATATCATAGCCTCTGTGTGTATCTGCAGAGACAAATAAAAACAAATGTGCCATTCACTCCCCCCTCCCCCGCCCCCAATGTCTAATGTTCACCACTTTGGTTAAACCGAGCTGAGAAAATTCAAGCATCGCGAGAAACAGATGCTGGGCCCAACACTACGTGTTTGCTTCTTTTCGAGCAGTGGTTTTCCACGGTGATTTCGCCCACAGGGTACAGCTGACAACATCTGGCGACAGTTTTAGTTGTCAAACTTGTGAGGGTTCTGGAATGGAGCATCTGGTGGGGAGAGGCCAGAGATGCTGCTGAGCATCTTACAATGAAATCTCTCTCTCTCTCTCTCTCTCTCTCTCTCTCTCTCTCTCTCCATGTGCATGAATTATTCTGCCCCAAATGTCAATAGTCAATAGTGCCAGGGTGAAGAAAGCCTGTTTTAGGTCAGGTCCAGTGCTGGGGCCTGAGGGCATCTCTGAAACCCAAAATCATGCCGGAAACTGAAGTTTTCTGCTCACTTTCCACCAACCAATGCAGAATCCATGCGGCCTCAGGATACTCACACAGTATATTCCCACTAACAGTATATTCCATGTGGCCTCCTGGATTCTCACACAGTATATTCCCACTAACAGTATATTCCATGTGGCCTCCTGATTCTCACACAGTATATTCCCACTAACAGTATATTCCATGCTGCCTCCTGGATTCTCATACAGTATATTCCCACTAACAGTATATTCCATGCGGCCTCCTGATTCTCATACAGTATATTCCCACTAACAGTATATTCCATGCGGCCTCCTGATTCTCAC
>PVJN01019435.1:0-37419 GCA_004026805.1 Lasiurus borealis | reverse complement strand
GTCTAGTTTCTTTCTTTCTTTCTCTCTCTTTTTTTTTTTCTCCTATCTGTCCAATTTTTCAAACATTTATTGAATAGACTCTTTTTACTTCCTTGTATATTTTTGTCTCCTTTGTCAGACCGTATAGGTCTGGGTTCCCTATTCTGTTCCATTTATCTATGCCTGTTTTTATGCCAATATTATGCTGTTTTGATTACTATAGTCCTGTAATATAGTTTGATATTAGGTAGTGTGACATCTCCAACTTTGTTCTTTCCCAAGATTGTTTGGCTATTTGAGGTCTATTGTAGTTTCATATAAATTTGGGTTTTTTTTTGTTCCAGTTCTGCAAATCATCACATCTCATGACAGTTGATACTGTGATTCGGTAGTTTTCATATGGGATTTAAGAGTCTGCATTTTTAATAACTTTCCAGATACTGCTGATGATGCTGGTCTATGGACAATACTTAGAGTAACCATATTTTATGTGTAGCCCAGTATCATTCCCTTAAGTTTCTGCAAACATTTTTGAATGAAAGATTCTTTAATTTTCCCCTGCATAAGCCTTAGTGCAAAGTCTCTTAAAAATTATCCAAGGCCCTGGCCGGTTTGGCTCAGTGGAAAGAGCGTCAGCTTGTAGACTAGGGTGGGGACGGGGGCGGGGGAGGATTTTGGATTTGATTCCCGCATGGGCTCCAACCCCAGTGGGGGGCAGGCAAGAGGCAGTGGATTAGTGATTCCTTCATCATTAACATTTCTCTCTCCCTCTCCCTCTGAAATCAACAATATATGTTTTTTAATTATATTTTTAAAAAATTACCCAGGTATATTTTATCTAGAATAATTTAAATTTTTCCTGGGGAGAAATCTATCACATATTACTACTGGTAGCTAAAAACTACTTTCAGGATTCTCCAAGGGACATTCTGATAAAACTGTGCATGTAACACAAAACGCTCTGTCTTAAAATTGCACAGCTACATTGTGGAGAGAGTGACATAACCAGAAGCAGATGGTGAAGAATAAAATAGACCTTGGGGGTGAGGGGTGGGGGAAACAGATTAAGACATTTTTGCCTTTTTCTGGCTCTATTGTATACACATCAGAGTGCAAAACACTCCCAATTTAAGCTGAAGTGTTTTTTCAATTTTTCCTATAAGGGTTTGAGAGTTTCATTTGGATTTCTCATAATCTAAATTGTAACGGTGCACATTGACCTGCTTTAAAATGTCTTTCTTCTCCTTTTAGCTCTGACTGACCTGGAGCTTGTTGCCCAATCTATTATCTTCATTTTTGCCGGCTATGAGACCACCAGCAGTTCCCTTTCTTTCCTTATGTATTTGCTGGCCATTCACCCCGATGTGCAGCAGAAATTGCACAAGGAGATTGATGCAACATTTCCCAATAAGGTGAGTGGGTGGTACTTGGAGAATGAGGGAGATCGTAAAGCTTTATCAAGAATGCTTTGTCACCACTTCCTAGGAGAATTTTAACAAAGAATGTAAGCATCAATTATTTTACTTGTGCTATTTAGGAAGGATGTAAAAAGACAAAAACAAAAAATATAGGTAATTTTTGTTATTAGAGATATATAAGATCTTTGAAAAAAGTGTTGGTCTAGTTGTGTCTGTCAGTTATCTGTTATCACAATAATGTCAAATGAAAAAAAAAAATTTAAAACCTCAGTGGCAATTAACAATAGGAATTTATTGCTCAAGTGTCTGGATAATTATCTGTGTTGATATTGACTGGACTTGCTTTAGTCTGGCTCTTGGCTGATCGAGGCTGGCCTTGGCTAAGGGGCTAGGTGAATCAGCTCCACACATGATCCACTTATCTCTCATATTCCAGACAACTAGCCTGGGTATGTTCTTCTCAGGCAATGGCAGAGGGAAAGAGCACAAAGCCCAGACATATAGGTGCCTTTCAGAATGCTGCATCACACTTAGCCAACATTTCATTGATTCAAAGCATGCACCATGGTCAACCCAGCATCATAATAAGAGGGCACAAAGTTAAATGACCAAGAGCATGGACACAGGAAGATGTGGAAAACTGGCACTATTCCTGGAATTTACCACCTTGGGAAAACTGCAATCTAGGAGAAGCCTGGTATACAGAAAAGAACATAGTGTAGGAAATAGAAGACATGAATTTGAGTCCAGGCTGTGGTTTTGGATAAGTCTTAAGACCTCTCTGTGTCATAGATCCTTCAAATACAAAATAGAGATATATTTTAGGGTCCAACTAAATTAGAGATTATTTTTCTTCTCTGGGTCCACCTATATTGGAGATCATGTTATTGCAATAAGATGGAAAGGTCACTAAGAAACAGACTAGCTAAAGCATTATGTCCTCCCTCTTAATAAAATTGCAATGACAATAACACTAACAGCTAACATATACTTCTCACTATAATTGTCTGTTCTAAATGCCTTATATTTATAAATTAATTGAATTTAAAAAATTATTAAAAATAGAAACAGACTCATATAGAGAACACACTATCAGAGAGGAAAATGGCTTAGGAGACTAAGTGAAAAAGTTGAAGAGGTTAAACAAACAAACAAACAAAAATAACAACTAATTGACACAGCCTTAGCCACTTTGGCTCAGTGGATAGAGCTTCGACCCTCAGACTAAAGGGTTCTGGGTTTGATTCCTGTCAAGGGCACATACCTTGCTTGCAAGCTGGATCCATGGCCATGATGTGGAAGCAACCAATCCATGTGTCTCTCTCACATTGATGTTTCTCTTTGTGTGTCTTTTCCCCTCCCTTCCACTCTTTCTAAGAATCAATGGAAAAATATCCTTGGGTGAGGATTAACAAAAAATAAGAAACTCAGAGACACAGGCAACAGCATTATGATTACCAGATGAGAATAGGCTGTGGGCAGAAGTAGAAGAAAATATGGGGGAGGGCAGGATAAATGGTGATGGAAGGAGACTTGACTTGGGGTGGTGATCACACAATACAATATACAGATGGAGTATTATTATATTTTAAACTGAAACCTATGTAATTTTATTAACCAGTGTCACCCCAATAAATTCAATTTTTTAAAAAATGATACATTAGTCAGAATAGTCTAAATTTACCACAACTACAAATTATACTATTCTCAATGGATTTATATAGCAAAAGATTTTTCCAACTCACAATAGCAGGGATTGTTAATAGAGGATGGGAGTGGGATTTTGTACTCCACAGTTACTCGGACCCATTTTCTTGTAGCTGCACTTTCTGGAGCACAAGGCCTTCATGTTGGCTGAGGAATAAAGAACTAGAGTGTTGCTCAGGGGGTTTTCAAATGTTTTGGCTCTGAACTGACATATGTCACCTCAGCTCAGAGCCCATTCTCAAAGCTAGTTTTCCCTAGCTTTAAGTGGGCTGGGAGATGTGGAGACCACATGGATATTGGGTGAGCAGTGATGTCTCTGCCATACAACCCTATGAAGTGCCAACTCTAAATATCTCTATGTACCATGTCAGAAAACCGAGGTACGAAGAGGTGAATAATTTTCATACACTAGTCAAATAGCTAGTGGTGAAGAAGCCACTAGCCAAAACCTTAAGTATAAACCTTAAGTGATAACCACATACTGCATTGCCCACACTGTTTTCAGACATCTGACAAAATTGGAACTCTTTGTGGTATGAAGAGACTGGCCTCTGGGGCTGGAGAAGCTTGTATGAGATCTTCACAGCTTATAGTAAAACCCTGAAGCAACAACTAGGAGACTGTTACTTCAAGGCAGCATGAGGCTGAGAGGGGTGCCACTTCTTTATAACTTTTCCTAGAATGAAATTGTATGCTCTGCTAGCTAGCATCCAGTCACACTTCTTTTGCTATACTTACAGAGTTTTGTTATTTCTTGAGTTTCTATTTATATGGTGTATCTCTCCAAATTTTATATATATATATATATATATATATGTATATATATATATATATATATATAATCTAAAGGCTTGGTAAGCAGAATTTTTCAATTGAAAAATTTGTCAAGTTGAAATTTTGCTCTTTTACACATTATCTTTCCTTAGTACAGAAGTGCGGCCTCTCTTTTGAAAACAAACAGTGACCTTAGCATAATTCAGTTAAGACTTAAGAATACGGGTCATTGTCTATTACTCAGATGAGTTTAAAAAAAAAATCACCAGAGAGAAACCAAGATGGCAGCATAGGTAAACACCTAAACTGTTGCCTCATGCAACATTATCAAAACTACAACTAGAAAACAAAACGGACACCATCCAGAACCACAGGAAAGCTGGCTGAGTAGAAGTTCTACAACTAGAAAGAAAGAGGAAAGCACATTGAGACTCAAAGGAGCTGCAAAAGGCTGAGGTACAGCGATGCACACATGTGGAGAGGACGGGCAGCTGAGTGCATGGGTGGCTGAGTGTTTGGCTGGCTTTCTAAAGCAGGAGGGAGATGGAAGCTCCCAACTGCACTGAACTCCAGTTCTAAGCAAGTTTCTGGGAATCCAGAAACAGTCAGGGAGAAATTGGACTGTCTGGCAGTAGGCAAAACTCAAGGGCAGCTTTATGTCAGAGGTGCTTGCAGCGATTACTGAAGGAAACGAAGACCCAGGGGCCTCATAGGGCAGGGCTGAGGGGAAGCCAAGGCTGTCTGCTCCTCCCTGAGATTCCACCCCATCCAAGCTGAGCACAGAGGCTTTTGCAATTTTGCAAGTTTTGTCTCATAAGGGTGTCTCCAACACAGAAGTCCTCCCAGCATAAGCACAGCTGATCCTCACAGCCAATCAGCCTGGAGGTCAACTCCTCCTAGTGATACCAACAACAACCAAAACTTAACTACAACATGGCTGTGGACACAGTCCACAAGGGGCGCACCAAGAGTGTCTACCTCAGGTAATTGGGAGAGGCTGAGCCACTGGGCCCTATAGGACCCCTACCACACAAAGCTACTCTACCAACTCAGGGAAGCAGAGAAAATGCAAAGACAAAGAAACAGATCACAAATGAAAGAAATTGAGGAAAACAAACGACTGGATATAGAGTTCAAAACCATGGTTATAAGGTTTTTCAAGAATTTCTTAGAAAAGGCCAATAAATGTAGCGAGACCCTCATGGACATGATAAAGGACCAACTAGAAATTAAACATACATGGACTGAAATAAAAAATATTAGACAGTGACCTAACAGCAGACTAGAGAACTGCAAGAATCAAATCAAAGATTTGAAATACAAAGAAGCAAAAAACACTCAACTGGAAAAGCAAAAAGAAAAAAGAGTCCTAAAATTTGAAGATAGTGGGAGATCCAAGATGGTGGCATAAAGTATATACCTGTCTGTATGTGCTGCCTCTCACAACCACACCAAAACTACAACTAAAAGACAAAATGACTATCCCCCAGAACCACAGAAAAGCCGGTGGAGAGAAAGTTCTACAACTAGGAGGAAAGGAAAAAGTGCATTGAGACCTGGTGGGACATCCAGAGGCTCAGAAAGACACAGGTACAGAGACATGCATGAATTGGCTGGTATGTGCTGTTTTTTTCAACTGGGGGGTGGAGGGGGGAGGAATTCCTTACTCTCTGAACTCCAGTTTCCAATGAGATTCTGGGGACCCAGACTCATACAGGGAGAAACTGGACTGTCTGCCATGAAGTGGGAAAGGGAGGGTGGCTCTCTCGCAGAGGTATGCACAGGAATCATTGTTTATTGTGCTGGGGTGCAGGACTCAGGAAACAAGCAGAATGCGGCAGAGAGGGCTGACTGGCAGCCAGCGCTGTTTGCCACACCCTACCCTAGTGATTCACTGAGACCCTGCCCCACCCAATTTACAAACCCACTGAGCTGTTCACAATGACTTTTGCATATGAATGGCCTGCCCTCTAGCAGTTTAACCTAACAAATTGCAACTGGGTCAGACAACTCCAAAACTTCCAAATAAAAAAAGAGGAGAAATATGCAGATCTCCCTGTAGCTCCTGCTGGTTGGCCTCAGACACTAGCTGATTTGTACCTCCTTGGAGATCCAGGAGCCAGTGTACCTAGTGGTCAGTGTCAGACAACACTAGATTTCAACTCCTCACATACATAAGTGACACACTCAAGAACCAGACTTGGCTAGCACCAAAACCCCACTAAAGCAAGTCCTGCGCCATAGAGGTGTCTCCAGCACAGCAGTTCTTCCATTAATAGACACAGCTAATCCTCACAGTCATTTGGACTGGAGGTCAATTCCTCCCAGTGTACCAATAGCAATCAAGGTTTAACTACTACAAGACTGTGT
Organism: Lasiurus borealis; assembly: GCA_004026805.1. Taxonomy (NCBI): domain Eukaryota; kingdom Metazoa; phylum Chordata; class Mammalia; order Chiroptera; family Vespertilionidae; genus Lasiurus; species Lasiurus borealis. The sequence continues at coordinate 31,171 of PVJN01019435.1, read as the reverse complement.
ACCCAGCCCACAAAGGAGTGCACAAAGACTGTCCACCTCAGATGATTAGGGAAGTGGAGCTACTGGGCCATAAAGGACAACAGGCACACAAAGCCACTCCATCAACTCAGGGAAGCAGCCAAAATGTGGAGACCAAGAAACATGTCACAAATAAAAGAAATGGAGGAAAGCAAACGACTGGACATAAGAGTTCAAAACCACATTTATAAGGTTACTCAAGAATCTTCTACAAACTGCCAAGAAACTTAATGAGACCTCTGAGAAACTTAGTAAGACCTTCAAGGATCTTAATGAGAATGCCAAAAAAAAAAGGGGGGGAGGACCAATCAGAAATTAAGCATACACTGACTGAAGTAAAGAATAATATACAGAAATCCAACAGCAGACTAGAGGACCTCAAGAATCAAACCAAAGATCTGAAATATGAGGATCAAAAAACACCCAACCAGAAAAACTAAAAGAAAAAAGAGTCCAAAAAATGTGAAGATAGTGTAAGGAGCCTCTGGGACAACTTCAAGTGTACCAACATCAGAATTATGGGGGTGCCAGAAGAAGAGAGAGAGCAAAATACTGAAAACCTATTTGAAGAAATAATGACTGAAAACTTTCCCTACCTGGTAAAAGAAATAGACTTACAAGTCCAGGAAGCACAGAGAACCCCAAACAAAAGAAGTCCAAAGAGGACTACACCAAGACACATCATAATTAAAATACCAAGAGCAAAAGACAAAGAGAGAATATTAAAAGCAGCAAGAGAAAAATAGTTACCTATAAGGGAATACTCATATGACTGTCAGCTGATTTCTCAACAGAAACTATGCCAGCCAGAAGGAATAGCAAGAACCTACAACCAAGAGTGCTTTACCCAGCAAAGCTGTCATTCATAATTGAAGGTCAGATAAAGAGCTTCACAGACAAGAAAAAGCTAAAGGAGTTCATCACCATCAAACCAGGATTATATGAAATGCTGAAGGGTATTCTTTAAGAAGAGGAAGAAGAAGAAAAAGGTAAAGATAAAAATTATAAACAACAAAGTGATAACAAATCCATAACTATCAACAAGTGAATCTAAAAATCAAGGGAATAAAAAATATGATGAACAGAATAAACTGGTGGATATAATAGAATTAGGGGCATAGAAGGGGAATGGACTGGCAATTCTCAGGGGGAAGGGGATATGAGGGGTGTGGGAAGAGACTGGACAAAAATCATGCCTATGGATGAGGACAGTGGCTGGGGTAAGGGCATGAGGTGGGGGTGGGGAATCAGGTGGAGGGGAGCTATGGGGGCAAAAAAAGAGGAACATCTGTAATTGAACAATAAATATTTATTTTTTAAAAAGGACATTGGGTAAGAACTTAAATCAAAATAAAGTTAACAATCTTAAAAAAAAATTTTTTTTGAAGATAATGTAAGAAGCCTCGGGGACAACCTCAAGCATACCAATATCAGAATTATGGGGGTGCTGGAAGAGGAGAGAGAGCAAGATACTGAAAACCTATTGGAAGAAATAATACTGAAAACTTCCCCCACCTGGTGAAAGAAATAGACTTACAAGTCCAGGAAGTGCACAGAACCCCAAACAAAAGAAATCCAAAGAGGACCACACCAAGACACATCATAATTAAAATGCCAAGACCAAAAGACAAAGAGAGAATATTAAAAGCAGCAAGAGAAAAACAGTTCATTACCTACAAGGGAGCACCCGTATGATTGTCAGCTGATTTCTCAACAGAAACTATGCAGGCCAGCCAGGAGTGGCAAGAAATAATCAAAGTGATGAATAGCAAGAACCTACAACCAAGATTACTCTACCCAGCAAAGCTATCATTCAGAATTGAAGGTCAGATGAAAAGCTTCACAGATAAGAAAAAGCTAAAGGAATTCAACTCCAAACCAGTATTATATGAAATACTGAAAGGTATTCTTTCAGAAGAGGAAGAAGAAAAAGGTAAAGATAAAAATTAGGAACAAGAAATATATGTCTATCAACAATCTAAAAAAATCAATCTAAAAATCAAGTGAATAAAAAATCTGATAAACAGAATAAACTGTTGAATATAATAGACTCAAGAGCATAAAAAGGGAGTGGACTGACAATTCTCCAGGGGAAATGGGTAGTGGGGTTGCCGGAAGAGACTGGACAAAAATCGTACACCTATGGATGAGGTCAGTGTGGTGCGCTAAAGGCAGAGGGTGGAATGGGAATTGGGTGGAGGGGAGTTATGGGGGTGGGGGGGGGGAGAGAAACAATTGTAATAATCTGAATAATAAAGATTTATTAAATTTTTTTTTAGTCACTATATGGGAAGGTGAAGGATTTCCGGTCCTGTTTAGGGTATTGTCCCCAACGTCTCCCATAGTTATAACTACTCCACACTTCTCAATGTGCTATTAAGAGGTCAAAGGACATGATAGATTTTAAAATGTCTGTAAATCCTAAGGTCCTTTACCCAAATAAGTTATTCTTTGGAGCACCTAACATTTCTATAGAACTACACAGACTGAGTTGAAAGTTGATCTCAAAATCTGTTTATCAAAATCTGTTTTTTTTCTTCTCAGGCAACTCCCACCTATGATGGCCTGTCCCAGATGGAGTATCTTGACATGGTGTTGAATGAATCCCTCAGATTATTCCCAATTGCTGGTAGACTTGAGAGGGTCTGTAAGAAGGATGTGGAAATCAATGGGGTGGTCATTCCCAAAGGGACAGTGGTGATAGTGCCAAACTTTGTTCTTCACCGAGACCCAAGATATTGGTCAGAACCTGAGGAGTTCCGTCCTGAAAGGTACTGGACCCCCTGAGAAAGGGTACCCACCCTCATTCAGGCTGGTTGGACATATTCTGGTAATAAGTTATTCTTTTAGTATAGATGATGAACATGTGGTTGTGCAATCACTTATATGTACATTTTTCTGTTTTTACAAGTTTGTTTTTTCTTATTACAGGAATAATCATTGTTGACAAAATTTTACAAACTCTAGACTAGATAAAAGAAAATTGTATCTGTCCATAGTCCTAATACCTTAAGATAGGCCTCATTAGTAATGCAATGAATGTCATTATTGACATTTTTCTAAGCTTATATAGATTTTTAAAATTAAAATAGTAATATATTTTTATTTTGAACTGCTTACTTTATTTACCAGTAATCTATAAATAGTGTCCTATTATATTTAACCATCATATATAGGTATGCATACATATAAATATTTATGCATATGTGACCATATGCTTATGCCATAAATTACTTAATTATCTGACTTTAGGAATGCAGGCTTTTTTACTTCTTTAAATTTTTCTGTGTTCTCATTAGCTCTCTGAATTTACCACCAGCATTCCCACATTCTGTGTTTTTTTTTCACATTGGTGGCCACACTTTTATCATTATTGGGAGAGAGCGTTATGAGAACCTGAGAGGTCCTCATCCCTAATGATTTAAGCAGTCCCTTGAGGACAGAAGTGAACACAAGTCACTGGTCTGTCTTTGGCTACAGTCCTGTGTCAGCTTCCTCCTACTCTCAGTATTTGGCGACTTTCGAAGAAAAGTCACCTGCTCTCCAGATGCCGGAGACACTCCCCCTAAGATGGTCTTTAGCCTGTTCTGGAAATTCAGAGCCAAGGTCTATCTTTGGGCATAGCTTGAATTCTAGAATGAGCTGATGTTTCCCATTTATTGTACTGATGAGCAAAATTGGAATTAACTATTGAGGGCACTAGCTGGGATCTAAACTTTCATTAGCCCTAATGGCAGGGACCTTCTCTCATTTGCCATGATGTTCTTAGTTCTAGCTTATTGTCTACACATAGTATTTGTTGAAAGAAGTTAGTCCTAACTGGTTTGGCTCATTGGATAGAGCGTTGGCCTTCAGACTGAAAGGTCCTGGGTTCGATTCTAGTCAAGGGCATGTACCTTGGTTGCAGGCACATCCCCAGTAGGGCGGGAGGGCAGGGGGTGTAGGAGGCAGCTGATAGGTGTTTCTCTCCCATCGATGTTTCTAATTCTATATCCCTTTCCCTTTCTCTCTGTAAAAAATCAATAAAATATTTAAAAGAGAAAGAAAAAAATGGAAGGAAGGAAGGAAGGAAGGAAGGAAGGAAGGAAGGAAGGAAGGAAGGAAGGAAGGAAGGAAGGAAGGGGGGAGGGAGGGGGGAGGGAGGGAGGGAGGGAGGGAGGGAGGGAGGGAGGAAGACTAAATCCTCTGTTTTCTGGACTAAGGTGCCTCTGTGTTTCCTCCAAGCTCAATAGTTTTCCTTCCCCTACCTCTACCCCTCAAAGCTTCATGAACATGAAATCAGAGACCACTGACTATACTGCTCTTATGATCATTAAGTCATCCACAAAGAGTAACTGCTTATCATGTCAGGAAGTGGGTAAGGCAGTGAGAAATCCAAACGTTTAAAAATGCCTATTCTGGAGAATTTGACATTTACACAAATATATGACATGTACAAAAGCATTTTCTATAGATACGAGTTTAAGGAATACTTTTAATTCATCTATGTGTGCCTATCACATATTTGCAGCCATCAAACTATGTCTGCTGCCCCATTCACACACCATTACTACCATCCTCCTAATTCCCATATTATTTTAAGACATACCATCTCTAAATATTCCAATGTTCTCCCAAATATAAGAACCTTTTAAAAATACATAACCACAATGCCACAATCACTTTCCCAAATCCACATTTTCCCTCAATATAATCAAATATTGAGGAATCAAATTTGAATAAAACATAAGTCTAATCTTTAAGGAATTTATAACCTAATGCAGTGGTCAGCAAACCACGGTTCACAAGCCACATGCAGCTCTTTGGCCCTTTGAGTGTGGCTCTTCCACAAAATATCACAGCCTGGGCGAGTCTATTTTGAAGAAGTGGCATTAGGAGTTTAAAAATTTGGCTCTCAAAAGAAATTACAATCGTTGTACTGTTGATATTTAGTTCTGTTGACTAATGAGTTTGCAGACCACTGGCCTAATGGAACAGGTAGGCAAGGAAATCACATTTTACTAGAGTACAGGAGCATCATATGCCCATATGAGTCATCTGATTTAAGCTATTCAATGGGAGAGGGACAGAAGAGGTGAGAGGAAAGGAAGAGAGGAAAAGGGGGTGGGTGGGGAGGAAAGGGAAAGGAAGAAAAAAATAGCAATTTAACTAATGAGAGATATGATTCCTACTTCCTTTCTCCATAAGCATGTGACCAACATGAGTTTGATGGAGGCAGGGACCTACTTTTTCTTCAGTCTCATTTCATACTTGCCTTTCAGGTGTGAACATCTCAACACCCTGAATGTAATTTAGTGTTTAAAGATAAATTTTCCTTTAAACACCATTCATGTCATCTCTTCATGAATAACATACTGTTAGCTCATAAAGGGTATGGGGAATGGAAAGGATCTGTAGCTTACCATTCTTACAGCAAAATAAGTATAGCAGAATTTCACTGACTAGTCCAAAGGAATATTCTGTATACTACTTGTAGAGGAGCCTAAGAACCCCAAATATGTAGCTCTTGTGGCGTTGGTATTTCATTAATTGAGTGCATCTACTGTTATATAACCAGGTTTAGTAAGGAGAACAAGGACAGCATAAATCCTTACATATACACACCCTTTGGAACTGGACCCCGAAACTGCATTGGAATGAGGTTCGCTCTCATGAACATAAAAATTGCTCTCGTCAGAGTTCTGCAGAACTTCTCCTTCAAACCTTGCAAAGAAACACAGGTCAGAAACTTAACACATTACCACTCTGTGTGAATAACGCTTGATTGAGAGTTTTTCTTAAACTGAGGTACATATGCATGAGTGTGCTCATTCATTAATACTTTGTTCTGTTGGCCAGAGAATCTATCTGGAGTTACATGTAACCTTTAAGACCCTGGTAGTCTGGAGTGCTAAGCCTGTGTTTTTATAACTATCCAACTATAAAGGCCATCTAGAGTCAATGTAGTTAGTATTGATGATGTAGAGTCCTTTGAGAAAAGTATAAATTTGGTTTCAAGTCCCCTGGAAGGAAGGGGGAATACTGTGCACAGTCCTGAAGTACAATGATAACCCAGTTATAACACTGCTCTTTTCTACCAGAACTTGCAGAAGCTCTTATGATAGCTTGTATAACCACTGGTTATACAACAAAATCAGCAGGGATCTTTTTAAAATCCTATGCCTGGGTCATCTCAGATTCTAAAATAATCCTTCCTGTGTGGCTTTAAAAGCACCCCCTTTGGTTCTAATGTGCAGCCACGGTTGATTAAAGCATTTCTGCCTGACCTAAGAACTCCTACAGTCCATGGCCATCCTGACTACTTGAAACATGCTTCTGGGAGCCAGGCTGCAATTAAGTTGGGTTCTTTACATCCTAATAGGAACTCTATGATGTTTTTCTCACTCAATTCCCCATTCTGTTCTCATCTTTCAAGTCATAGTTCACTCCCAAAGCCCTTCCAGGAGGCTTCCCATCTAGTCCACAGTCCATTTTTCCTCTGCCATGTTATTGCTACTGTAAGCTGGTATCATCACTATTCTACCTAACTGAAAACTTTATCAATAAATCATCCAGTTTGGTACTCTATGTTATCTTTGTACCTAAGAAAATATCCTAAAGTCTAGCACCTCGTTTTATTCCTTTCATCAATTCCCAATGGTGCCTTGCAGTCATTCAGGAAATGCTTAAAGAGTATTTTGCAGTTGATTTGGAGATCATGAATTCACATTTTAAATTATTTAATTTGAATATTTTAACAAATAACATTTGTAACGTACATTTTCTATGTGTATAGGGGATATATATACATGCCATTTGAAATTATAAAATAGGAAGGTTTTCTATTAATAGGAAGATCTGGAATCTCTCCTGTGAAGAACATCAGCAATAGTTGTCATTGAGTGATAGCAAGCAAGACCCTATAATAAGGCTTATTTCTAGGAGTTGTATATTTATTATGCAGCTCCTTTCCTTAAGTAGGCTTTCTCAGAGAAAAGGAGGAAGATGGAGATGATTTCCATCTTATTTATGGCTTTAGGCAGCTATGTAGCAGTCCTGTAAGTACATACAAAGGGGGTCTTAGCCCTGAGAGGAAGTGAGACTGGCACACTTAGGGTGATGCAGACACTCCCTGAAAGCTCCCAGTCATCTCTGGCTTGTGCTTTTAACCCTCCATGACAATTTTCTTGTCCTTCAGTGAACTGTGATCTGATGGTTACTGTGTTGGTGGCTCCCCAACACTAATTTAAAAAATTAGTCAAAATACTATTTAGGTCAAAATGCTATTCAGAAGTTAACTATTCACACTGGGAACCAGGAAATGTTAGAAAATAGGCACAATGCTTGACAAATACCTTTTCCTATCATGAAACTAGAAGGCTTCCACTGGGAGAAGTGACTGGACTCTTTAGAAGTGATGGATAATTCTAATAATTAAAATGTATAATATGTACTCAGGTTACCTTGCAGGTTCTAATATGCACAAAATGAATTCTGTCTGGCTTTTCTAAATATTTTTCATAATGCCTGAGAATCTGGTTAAATTTCAAAAATTCATTCATTTGCTTAAAATTCAAACCAAAAACAAGCACAAACTAATGTGATTTTGTCTCTGGCCTGGTACAGAATAGATGCTGTAATTGAAATTTTCTTGAACGGATGTATTGATGAATGCTTTCACTGACCAGTCTTGAAACAGCTTACTGAATAAGTATAAAGAAACCAAGATACATTATGCTAAAAGTAATTTCTATATATGTAAAGCATTACTATCCTCAATATATCTCATCTGCTTTGCTTTTGGTGTTGACAGTGCTTCATTAACTGGTCCTCATATGCTATTTAACATTTGCAGATTCCTGTGGAACTAGATTTTCAAGGAATTATTCAACCAAAAAAACCCATTGTTTTGAAGGCTGAGTTGAGAGATGAAACTGTAAGTGGAGCCTAACTTTCCCAAAGGACTTACACTTTGTTCTTCAAGGAGGTTATATCTCCTGACACCCGAGATCTCAGTGTAATTTGTGAATAAAGAAACAGAAATGAAGATGGGCTTACCCTACTGCACTTAATAAATGACTAGAGAGTCTGTACATTCACTTATCTTCTCAGTGTCTATACAGAGTATTATTACATATTGTGTATTATAAGAGACGTGACTAAATAAGTAGACCCAGCTTACTGGGTTCTTAAAATACTATCTCCATCTATTCCTACTTAATATCATCTATTTATTTAGTATTAACTTCTCTATAATTTTATCAACAAACTTTAATGAAAACAAGAATCATTGTGGAAATGGCAATAGTGATATTTATATCATGTTTTATTTTGAATATCCTATATTGAATATTATATTGAGCAACTCAATAAACATTTCTTCATAATAGTATTATCTAATGTTTTCATGCACAGCCAGTGACTAAATGTTTTTAACCATCACAATCACTAATTGGGTGAGACCTTTTCAGAATTCCAATTTGATATATTAAGATAGGTGAGAATAAGCCCACTGTGATTTCCCCATTATTTAGAAAGTACATTTATAATGTAATTTTATCTTTTTTGTACACATATTTTTTTGTAAGACTCAGCTAAGGCACTTATTATTTTATTATTAGTTTTGATTTAATGTTTCATCTCATGTCCCCTGATAACTCTGGAAGACAGGAAACATGTTTTCTTCTATTCTTTGTATGTCACCCTCAAGTCTCAACTCTCTTAACACAATGAACATGGAATAAAATATAGTTGATTGGTCAACTGATTGGGTAGAAAGGCTACAAGCATTCGTCAGTTTCAGAAATGCACAGGGTTCTTCCTTTTCCTTCTCTCTCTCCTGTCGTTTACTTCCCCTCAATTTACCTCCTTCTTTTCCCTTTCCTTCCCTTACCTCCCATTCCCTTTCCTTTTTTTCCTTTCTGGATAATATGATCCTAAATCCAAAAGGTTTAACACAGCATTGTGGGCAAACACACATTACAGGGGCAGGGGCAGAGAAGAGAGTGACAGTGACTCTAACTAGGAGGCTGAGTAGGGTGGAAGAGTATCCACATGGAGGGAATCTTGGTATGGGTGTGGGAACCCAAACAAGATGGGAAATGTGTCCATGCAGAGAGGTACCCTGGTGAAAGCATTCAGAACCTAAACAGGGTGTGGAGAATCTGAGTAGGATGAAGAGAGTATCTATTAGTGCAAAGGGATGGAGCAATGATTTATTATATCAAGGAGGATTGATCAAACAAATAAACATATTAAAGATAATGAAATCAACATTTTTCACTGTTAGAGAAGAGAGTCACTGATTCAGAAGGAGAGAAAAACAGAATGAACCCTGTGGATTCAGAATGTGCTTTTCTATATAGAGGCCTAGTGCACAAATTCATGTACCAGTGGGTCCCTCGGCCTCACCTGTGGGATCAGCTGAAATCAGCTCTCTGATGTCCCCCGAGGATTCCCAGATTGCAAGAGGGTGCACGCTAGGCCAAGGGACCCCGCTGGTGCATGATCAGGGCCAGGGAGGGACACATGGGGTTGTCCAGCTGGGGAGGGACCGTGGGAAGGCTCCAAAGCATGTCCAACCCATCTCACTCAGTCTCGATTGGCCGGACCCCATCAGCAAGCTAACCTACTGATTAGAGCGTCTGCCCCCTGGTGATCAGTGCACATCATAGCAAGCGGTTGAGCAGCCTTAGCATATCATTAGCATACTATGCTTTAATTGGCTGAATGAACTCTTAGCATATTAGGCTTTTATTAAATAGGATAGGAGATAGATAAATAGATACAAAGAAATAGGTAGGTAGGTAGATAGGTAGATGATAGATGTTTGTGTATATGTTATGTATAGAAAACACACATTCTCTACTTCTCTCCATGAGAAGAGTTTAAAAACTTTATAGTAACGAGCATACCTTGTGCCCTGATCTTAGCTTATAAATACCATTTTCCATCTCAAGGAACCCAGGTCCTTAGAGAAATTGCTGACTTGTCCAAGATAAGCCTGGAATATCTTGTGGTGCTAGAAAGCAAGAAAATGCTAGACACTGAGGGGTACATACCAAAAGGACATAGATGCCAGACTGATGGGCTTTCAATCACCAGGCCAAGGACAATTTGAGCATCATAATAAATATTAATGGTAAGAATAAATAATAAAGTAGGAAAAGATGAGTACATACAGACATAAATAAATGAATAAATTGCAACTGGATGAGGATGTTTATAGTTTCAAATACTATAGCTCAAAATACCCATTACTTACAAAGTAGATAGTGTAGTTTCACAGTGGAACACACTGGCAGACATTCCCTTAATCAAGTGATCAGTGAGCATCATCAAGAATGAGATGAATTGATCATGCATCCACCTAATATGACACAGTGAGAACTCAGTATCACCTCTGTAATAGATAGCCTTCCTAGACTGAATTACAAAGAAATGGAAAATCTAAATAGACCAATCAACAATGAGAACATTGAAATAACTATCAAAAGCCTCCAAAAAGTGAAAGTCCAGGACCAGTTGATCTCACTAGTGAATTCTACCAAACATTCACAGAAGATTTGATACCTATTCTTTTCAAACTCCTCTAAAAAATTGAAGAAGAGGCAATACTTCCTAACACAATTCCTGATGCCAAAATAACCCTGATACCAAAACCTGGCAAATAAAGAAAACTACAGAGCAATAGCTCTGATGAATACAGATACAAATATCCTAAACCAAATACTGGCAAATCGAATATAATGATACATTAAAAGTAACACATTACAATCAAATGGAGTTTATTCCAGTGGCAGAAGATGGTTCAAATATACAAATCAGTCAATGTAATACACCACATTAATAACACAAAGGATAAAAATTGTGGCGGACTGGCACAGCCATGGCATACTCAGCCCCAGAGTGCCTTATGTGCCATGCCAGCTCAGCCAGGTTCAGTGACCCTGAGTGGGGTTAGTGAAGGATTAGAAAAGACAGACAAGAGAAGAAAGCTGGGTCTCATGGGATGCTGCCCTCTCTCGTGGAGAGATCACCACAGATTACAAGCCATGTCTTTACTCTATAGCAGAGGCCATGAGGCAAAGTAAGGTCATGGTCAAGATGTTTACAATATTCTCATCAGTTTTGATCCTACTCAATTATACACACCTGAACTCTATCAAGCCCACATCACTTAGACACATGTTCGGACCATCGGTTCTCTGCCCTCCAAGCTGAGACTTGCATGTGGCCATGAGAGGACTGTGCCCTCTCATTAGTCCAAGGCTTGAACCTGTCCAAATACTGTAACTGCTCTCCACAAAAAATCATGTGATCTTATTACGAGATGCAGAAACATCCACTTATGATTAAAACACTCAATAATACAGGAATAGAAGAAAATTACCTCAACATAATAAAGGCTATATAAGATGAACCCTCAGCCAATATCATACTCAATGGTGAAGAACTGAAAGCTTTTTTCTAAAATCAGGAACAAAACAAAGATGTCCACTCTTACCACTCTTATTCAACGTAGTACTTGCAATAGAAAAATATAAAAGTCATCCAAATTGGGAAGTAAGAAGTAAGAGTGTCACTTTTTGCCTATGATATAATTCTATATGTAGAAAACCCTAAAGACTCCACCCCCCAAAAAAAAACCTATTAGAAACAATAAACAAATACAATGACATTGCAAGATACAAAATCAATGTACAAAAATCCACTGCATTCAGAAAAATAAATGAGAAAAACAATTCCTTTTGAAATTATAACAAAAAATAAAATATTTAGGAATAAACTTAACAAAGGATGTAAAGTACCTATATACTACAAAGCATTATTAAGATATTGAAAAAGACACAATGAAATGGAAAGATATTGTGTTCATGGGTTGGAGGAATCATATAGTTAAAAATATCCATATTACCCAAAGCAATATACAGATTTAATGCAATTCCCATCAAAATCCCAGTAACATTTTTAGATAAAAAGAACAAAAAAGTCATCAGATTTGTATGGAACTACAAAGATCCTGAATAGTCAAAGCAATCTGAGTAAAAGAATGAAGCAAGAGATAACATACTCTCTGGCTTCGAACTATACTACAGCGTAATGATAATCTCATGGATACAGATAATGGGGGGAGGCGGGGGGGAGAGGCGGTGAAGGGGGGAGGTTTGAAGCTGGGTGAGAAGGGAGAAGGGATTACACAAAGGGAAAAAGGAAAGACTTACAGACACAAACAACAGTACGTTGACTGCCAGAGAGAAGGGATGGTGGGAGAAGGTAAAAGAGGGTAACGGGACGGGGGAGGAGAGGAGGGGAGATAAATGGTGATGGAAGGAGATTTGTCTTGGTGTGGCAAACACATAACACAGTATACAGATGATATATTGTAGAATTGTATACTTGAAACCTATATAATGTAATTAATCAATGTCACCCAATACATTCAATTAAAAATAAATTTAATTAAGAAATTACTGCCCTGGACAGTTTGGCTCAGTGGATAGAGTGTTGGCCCTTAGTTCAATTCCAGCCAGGGGTGCATGTCTGGGTTGTGGGCTTGATCCCCAGTGCGGGGGCGGACAGAAGGCATCTGATTGATGATTCTCTCTCATCAATGATGTTTCTATCTCTCTCCCCATCTCCCTTCCTCTCAGAAATCAATAAATATATTTTTAAAAGAAATTACCCCCCCCCCAAAAAAAAATAGTGGTTGGTAGTGAAACAGACACACAGACCAGTGGAACAGAATTGAGAGTCCAGAAATAAACTCACATGTACATGGGCAAATAATTTTCAACAATGGAGCCAAAAACATACAATGAATAAAACATCTTAACAAATAATAGAAAACCTGGAAAGCCACATACAAAAGAATAAAACTAGACTGCCATTTGTTCCCATATACAAAAAATTAATTGAAAATGGAACAAAGACCTAAACATAAGACCTGAAACAATAAATTACATAGAAGAAAACATAAGTACTATACTTACAGACTTGGAGAATATTATTAATTTAACCCCAAAGGAAATGAAAATAAAGGCAAAAGTAGCTCAAGAAACCAAGATGGTAGCATAGATAAACAACCAAACTGCTGCCTCACACAACAATTTCAAAACTACAGCTAAAAGACAGAACGGACATCATCCAGAACCACAGGAAAGCTGGATGAGTGGATTCTACAACTAGAAGGAAAGAGAGGGGCTCATGGAAACTGAGAGGAGCTGCAAAAGGCTGAGGTACAGAGATACACGTGTAGAGAGGACAGGCGGCAGAATGCCTAACTGGCTTCCTCTATCAGGAGGGAGATGTAAACTCTCAACTGCACTGAACCCCTGTTTTTACTCCATTGAACCTCAGTTCTGGGTGAGACCCATAGAGGGAATTCTGGACTGTTGTGAAAAGGGAGGAGTGCAAGGAAACTCAGGGGAGCTGTGAAAGGGAGAGGTCTGGAGGCACATGCGCGAGTGCACTCAGAGAGGACTGACTGTTGATTGTGCCGCTGGCTTTCTCTAGCAGGAGGAAGACAGAACCTCCAGACTGCACTGAACTCCAGTTATGATTACACTGAACCCCAGTTTCGGGCAAGATCCTGGGGACTCAGACTCATACAGGTCCCCGGAGCGCATGGAAACTCCAGGGAGCCGCAAAAGGCAGAGGTCTGGAAATGCCCGCACATGAGTGCACAGAGAGGACTGCAGCAATTACTAAGGAACACTGAGACCCAGGGGCCTCATAGGGCAGGGCTGACAGGAAGCCAAGGCTGTCCGAGTAACCCTGAGACTCCACCCCATTGCAAGAGCAGAAGCTTTTGCAATTTTGCAAGTCTTGTCTCAAAAGGCTGACTCCAGCACAGAAGTTCTCCAGGTTTAGACACAGCTAATCTTCACAACCAATTGGTCTTGAGGTCAATTCCCCCAAGTGATACCAACAACAATCAAGACTTAGCTACAGCCAAAACCACTTTAGCTCAGTGGATAGAGCATCAGCCTGAGGACTGAAAGGTCCCAGGTTCGATTCTGGTGAAGGGCATGTACCTTGGTTGCAGGCACATCCCCAGTAGGGGGTGTGCAAGAGGCAGGTTATAGATGTTTCTCTCTCATCAATGTTTCTAACCCTCTATCCCTCTTCATTCCTCTCTGTAAAAAAAATCAATAAAAAAAAATATATTTTTTTTTAAAGATTTAACTACAGGTCAGGAGAAACCAAGATGGCAGCATAGGTGAACACCTAAACTGCGGCCTCACACAAAAATTTCAGAAATATAATTAAAAGACAGAATGGACATCATCAAGAACCACAGGAAAGCTGGCTGAGTGGAAATTCTACAACTAGAAGGAAAGAGAGGGGCTCATGGAAACTGAGAGGAGCTGCAAAATGCTGAGGCACAAAGACACGCACGTGGAAAGAGTGGAAGGCAGAGTGCCTCGCTGGCTTCCTCTGGTGGGAGGGAGATGAAGACTCCTAACAGCACTGAATCCTTTATTCGACTGCAGGTGATACTCATACAGGGGGAGTCTGGACTGTCGAGAAAAGGGAGGAATGGATGGTAAATTTAGGGGATCTGCGAAAGGCAGAGGTCTGGAGTGTGCACACCACTGTGCACAGAGGATGGACTGCTGATTGTGCCACTGGCTTTCTCTGGCAGAGGCAGGAGACAGAGTCTCCCAACTGTGCTGAACTTTACCTTTGACTGCACTGAACCCCATATTCGGGAGGTACCCTGGGGACTCAGATTCATATGGGCCTAGGAGAGCACGGGAACCAAAAAGGCAGAGGTTTAGAGGCATGTGCATGCATACAAAGAATGCTAAAGCAATTACCAAGAGACACTTGAGACCCAGGGGCCACATAGAGAGGGCTGACTGGAAGTCAAGGCAGTCTCTACTCAGCCCTGAGACTCTACTCCATCAAAGCTCAACAGAGAGGCTTTTGCAATTTTGCAAGTCTTGTATCATAAGGCTGACTCCAGCACAGAAGTTCTCCAGGCATAGTGAAAATGCAGAGACAAAGAAACAGATCACAAATGAAAGAAGTGCAGGAAAACAAATGACTGGATATAGAGTTCAAAAGCATGGTTATAAGGTTTTTCAAGAATTTTCTAGAAAAGATAGATGAATTTAGCAAGACCTAGAGGAAATGAAAAAGTACCAACTACAGATGAAAAAGAACCAACTAGAAATTAAAATACACTGACTGAAATAAAAAAATATTATACACAGACCTAACAGCAGACTAGAGGAAGGCAAGAATCAAGTCAAAGATAGAAAATACAAATAAGCAGAAAACACTCAATTGGAAAAGAAAAAAGAATCCAAACATTTGAAGATAGTATAAAGAGCCTCTAGAACAACTTCAAGCATACCAATATCAGAATTATGGGGGTGCCAGAAGAAGAGAAAGAGCAAGATACTAAAAACCTATTTGAAGAAATAATGACTGAAAACTTTCCCCACCTAGTGAAAGAAATAGACTTATAAGTCCAGAACCCCAAACAAAAGAAATCCAAAGAGGACCACACCAAGACACATCATAACTAAAATGCTAAGACCAAAAGACAAAGAGAGAATCTTGAAAGCACCAAGAGAAAAACAGTTAGTTACCTACAAAGGAGCACCTGTATTATTGTCAGTTGATTTCTCAACAGAAACTATGCAGGCCAGATGGGAGTGGCAAGAAATATTCAAAGTGATGAATAGCAAGAACCTACAACCAAGATTACTCCACCCAGCAAAGCTATCATTCAGAATTGAAGGTCAAATAAAGAGCTTCACAGATAAGAAAAAACTAAAGGAGTTCATCAACACCAAACCAGAATTATATGAAATGCTGAAAGGTACTCTTTAAGAAGAGGAAGAAGAAGAATAAGGTAAAGATAAAAATTATGAATAACAAATACATATCTGTCAACAACTGAATCTAAAAATCAAGTGAATTAAAAATCTAATGAACCGGGAGAACCAAGATGGCAGCATAAGGTATACAACTATAAGTGCTGTCTCTTGCAACGACACCAAAACTACAACTAAAAGACAAAACGACTATCCCTCAGAAACCTGGGAAAGCTGGTGAAGTGGAAATTCTACAACTAGAAGGAAAGAAAATAAGTGCATTGAGACCTGATGGGACGTGCAGAAGCTCAGAAAGGCAGAGGTATGGAGATTCGCACGAATCGGACTGGTATGTGCTGTTTTTTTTGGGGGGGTGTTTTTTTTTTTCAATTGAGAGGTAGTTACAAGATCCCAACTCTCTGAACTCGTTTCTGGTGAGATTCTGGAAACCCAGACTCACTCAGGGATATACTGGACTGTCTGCTATCGGGTGGGAAAGGGAGGTGGCTCTCTCGCAGAAATGTTTACTGCACTGGGGCGCGGGATGTGGGACACTGAACAGAACGCAGCAGAAAGGGCTGACTGGCAGCCATTGCTGTTTGCCACGCTTTAGCCTAGTGATTCCCTGAGACCTCGCCCTGACGAATTTACAACCCACCTAGCTGTGCGCAGCATCTTTGCATGTGAATGGCCTGTCCTCTGGCAGCTTAACCTAACAAATTGCAACTGGGTCAGACAACTCCAAAACTTCCAAACTCCAAGTAAAGAGCAGAAATCTTCAGATCTCCCTATAGCTCCTGCTGAGTGGCCTCAGACACTAGCTGACTTGCACCACTTTGGAGATCCAGGAACCAGTGTACCTAGAGGTCAGTGTGAGACGACACCAGATTTCAACTCCTCACATAAGTGACACACTTAAGAGGCAGACTCAGTGAGCACCAAAACCTCACTGAAGCAAGTCCTGCCCCATAGGGGTGTCTCTAGCACAGCAGTTCTTCCATTAATAGACACTGCTAATCCTCACAGTCAATTGGCCTGGAGGTCAATTCCTTCCAGTGTGCCAATAGCAACCAAGGCTTAACTACAGCAAGACTATGAACCCATCCCACAAAGAGGTGCACCAAGAGTGTCCACCTCAGGTGATTGGGGAGGCAAAGCTACTGGGCCATAAAGGACAACAGGCACACAAAGCCACTCCATTAACACATGGAAGCAGCCAAAATACAGAGATCAAGAAACATGTCACAAATGAAAGAAATGGAGGAAAGCAAATGACTGGACATAGAGTTCAAAACCACATTTATAAGATTACTCAAGAATCTTCTATAAACCACCGAGAAACTTAGTGAGACCTCTGAGAAACTTAGTAAGACCTTCAAAGATCTTAATGAGAATGCCAAAAAAATGGAAAAGGACCAGTCAGAAATTAAAGCATACACTGTCTGAAATAAATAATATACAGAAATCCAACAGCAGACTAATGGACCCCAAGAATCAAGTCAAAGATATGAAACATGAGGAAGCAAAAAACACCCAACCAGAAAAACAAAAAGAAAAAAGAGTCCAAAAATGTGAAGATAATGCAAGGAGCCTCTGGGACAGCTTCAAGCGTACCAACATCAGAATTGTGGGGGTGCCAGAGGAAGAGAGACAGCAAGATACTGATAACCTATTGGAAGAAATAATGACTGAAAACTTCCCACATCTGGTAAAAGAAATAGACTTTCAAGTCCAGGAAGCACACAGAACCCCATATAAAAGAATCCAAAGAGGACTACACCAAGACACAGCATAATTAAAATACCAACAGCAAAAGACAAAGAGAATATTAAAAGCAGCAAGAGAAAAACAGTTAATTACCTACAATGGAGCACCCCTGCGACTGTCAACTGATTTCTCACAGAAACTATACAGGCAAGATGGAGTGGCAAGAAATATTCAATGTGATGAATAGCAAGAACCTACAACCAAGAATACTCTATCCAGCAAAGCTATCATTCAGAACTGAAGGGCAGATAAAGAACTTCACAGATAAGAAAAAGCTAAAGGAGTTCATAACTCCAAACCAGTATTATATGAAATGCTGAAAGGTACTCTTTTAGAAGAGGAAGAAGAAAAAGGTAAAAGATAAAAAATTATAAACAACAAATACATATCTATCAACAAGTGAATCTAAAAATTAAGTGAATTAAAAATTTGATCAGCAAAATAAACTAGTGAATATAATAGAATCAGGAGCACAGAAAGGGAGTGGACTGATAATTCTCAGGGGGGAAGAGGTGAGTGGGGTGCTAGGAGAGACTGTACAAGAATCATACACCTATGGATGAGGTCAATGTGGGGGAGGTAAGGGTAAAGGGAGGGATGGGAGCCGGGTGGAGGGAAGCTATGAAGGGGAAAAATGAGAAACAAATGTAATAATCTGAATAATAAAGATTTAATTTTTAAAAAGACACCTGTTTTCTGATAGGTGATTGGATAAAGAATATATAGCAAACACACACATACAGTGGTACCTCGAGATACCAGTACCCTAGCATACGAGATTTTTGAGATACAAGCTGTCGAGCGAGTGATTTTTGCTTTGAAATACGAGCAACATCTGAGATAGGAGTAATCAAGCAGATCGGCCAACTGCACAGTACCCACCAGTTTACCATGACTCGAGCGTCTCATAGTTTTCCACGCCTCAACGTTACGGAATGAATTAAACTCGTATCTCGAGGTACCACTGTACACACAATAGCATGCTACTCAGCTATAGAAAAAATAAAACATTGCCATTTGTGACAACATGGTGGACCTTGAGAATATCATGCTAAGCAAAATAAATCAGACATAAAAAGTTAAGCATTACAGGATTTCACTCATAAAACTGAAAGCAACAAATGAAGAAATAAGAAAAACCAACAAACAAAATCTCATAGACAGGGAGAAACCAAGATAGTGGCATAAGTGAACACCTAAGCTGCTGTCTCCCACAACAATTTCAAAACTACAACTAAAAGACACAACAGACACCATCCAGAACCACAGGAAAGCTGGCTGAATGAAAATTCTACAACTAGAAGTACAGAGAGGGACTCACGAAGACTCAGAAGAGCTGCAAAAAGCTGAGGTACGGAGACAAATCATGGAGGATGGGCGGAGGAAGGTCTAGCTGGCTTCCTCTAGCAGGAGGGAGATGGAAAATCCCAACTGCACTGAATCCCAGCTCCAGGCGAGACTCTTAGGAGGAGTCTGGACTGTTATGAAAAGGAAGGAGTGCACAGAAACTTGGGGAAGCCACGAAAGACAGAAATCTGCGGGCTTGCAAAAGTGCATGCGAAAGTGCAAACACGGAGTGCTGACTGCTGATTGTGACTGGCTTCCTCTAGCAGGAGGAAAACAGAACCTCACAACAGCACTGAAATCCAGGTCCAACTGCACTAAACCCCAGTTTCAGGCAAGACCCTGGGGAACCAGACTCATACGGGTCCCCAGAGCACATGGAAACTCAGGGGAACCTAAAGGCAGAAGTCTGGAGGCAAGCGCGCATGTGCAGACATAGCTGATCCCCACTACTAACTGGCTTGGAGGTCAATCCCCCACACTGATACCAAAAACAATCAAGAGTTAATTACAACAAGGCTGTACACACAGTTCACAAAGGGATACACCAAGAGAGTCCACCTCTGGTAACTGGGGAGGCAGAGCTACTGGGCCACATAGGACAGCTAGCACACAAAGCTACTCTACCAACTCAGGGAAGCAGCAAAATATGCAGAGACTAAAGAACAGATCACAGACGAAAGAAATGGAGGAAAACAAACAACTGGATATAGAGTTCAAAACCACGGTTATAAGGTTTTTTAAGAATTTACTAGAAAAAAAATGGATAAATTTAGCGAGACCCAAGAGGAGATGAAAAAGAACCAACTAGAAATTAAATATACACTGACTGAAATAAAAAAATATTATACAGAAACCTAACAGCAGACTAGAGGAACGCAAAAATCAAGTCAAAGATTTGAAATACAAAGAACCAAAAAACACTCCACTGGAAAAGCAAAAAGAAAAAAGAATCCAAAGATGTAAAAATAGTGTAAGGAGCCTCTTGGACAATTTCAAGTGTACCAATATCAGAATTATGTGGCTGCCAGAAGAAGAGAGAGAGCAGATTACTGAAAGCCTAGAAGAAATAATGACTGAAAACTTCCCCCATCTGATGAAAGAAATAGACTTACAAGTCCAGGAAGCACAGAGAACCTCAAATAAAAGAAATCCAAAAAAGACCACACCAAGACACATCATAATTAAAATGCCAAGACCTGTGGGGAGCTGCCCCGGGCATACGAGGGTACTAGAGACCTGAATGCAGGCTCTGGACATAGCTCTCTGCTTTCTCACCCTTCAGTTTAATAAACAGAATTGTGAATGCAGATTCTAGACATAGCTCTCTGCTTTCTCACCCTTCAGTTTAATAAACAGATATGTGAATATAGAGTTTAGACATAACTAAACAGCTTGGCTGAAAAAATGTTGATGCCTATGTGCAAGATCTTGCAAGGTCTTGATTACTTAGAAGGTCAGTGACTGTGTTTGCAAATACCTGATTTGTGTAACTCCCTCCTCTGCTTGTGCTTAAATACTATGCTGGAAATAAACTCGGGGCTGCAGACTCACGTCTCAGACCTCCCAACCCCATCTTTTTTTTTAATTAAATCTTTATTATTCAGATTATTACATTTGTTTTTCTTTTTTCCCCTCCACCCAGCTCCCACCCCTCCCTCTGCCCTTAGCTCCCTCCCATTGATCTCATCCATAGGTGTATGATTTTTGTCCAGTCTCTCCCTGTACACCCCTCACCTCTTTCCCCCTGAGAATTATCAGTCCACTCCCTTTCTGTGCTCCTGATTCTATTATATTCACAAGTTTATTCTGTTGATCAAATTTTTAATTCACTCAACCCCATCTTTTCTTGTCTGTCTTTTCTTATCCTTGCTCCCTCATTCAGGTACTGTTCGATTGCCGGCAGGTTCCGGCAAAGACCAAAAGACAAAGAGAAAATCTTGAAAGCAGCAAGAGAAAAACAGTTAACTACCTATAGGAAAGCACCCAGCTGATTTCTCAACAGAAAATATGCAGGCCAGACAGAGTGGCAAGAAATAGTCAAAGTGATGAATAGCAAGAACCTACAACCAAGATTACTCTACTCTATCCAGCAAAGCTATCATTCAGAATTGAAGGGCAGATAAGAAAAAACTAAAGGAGTTCATCAACACCAAACCAATATTATATGAAATGCTGAAAGGTATTCTTTAAGAAGAGGAAGAAGAAAATGGTAAAGGTAAAAATTATGAACAACAAATACATATCTATCAACAAGTGAATCTAAAAATCAAGTGAATTGAAAAATCTAATGAACAGAATAAATTGGTGAATATAATAGAATTAGGGGCATAAAAAGGGAGTGTACGGATAATTCTCAGGGGGAAAGATGTGAAGGGGGGAGTGCAGGGAGAGACTAGACAAAAATCATACACCTATGGATGAGGACAATGTAGGGGAGATAAGGGCAGAGAGTGGGGTGGGAACCAGGTGGAGGGGGAATATGGGGGCGGGGAAGAGGAACAATTGTAATAATCTGAAAAATAAAAATTTATTAAAATTAAAAAAAAAAGCCAAAACTGTTTGGCTCAGTGTATAGAGCATCGGCCTGTGGACTGAAAGGTCCCAGGTTTGATTCCGGTCAAGGGCATGTATCTTGGTTGGGGGCACATCCCCAGTAGGGGGTGTGCAGGAGGCGGCTGATGGATGTCTCTCTCTCTCTCTCATTGATGTTTCTAACTCTCTATCCTTCTTCCTTTCACTCTGTAAAAAAAAAAATAAAAATTTTTTAAAATGTTTAAAAAATTAAAAAAAAACCCAACCTCATAGACACAAACGACAGTATGGTAGTTTCCAGAGGGAGGGGGTTGGAGATAAGTAAAGGGTGAAGGGTAACAGAAGATGATTTAACTTAGGGTGGTTGGCACCCAATGCAATATTCAGATCATGTATTACATAATTGTACATTTGAAACCTACATAATCTTATTAACCAATGTCACCCCAATAAATTTAACTATTTTTAAAATATAGTTAATGTCATAACCCAGTATTTAGTTACAGGATATAAAAGGGGGAGTATGAAATAGATAGTAAAATAGATTTCACCAAAAGACAAAAAAAGGATTTATATCCTCTTACAGGGAAAGGGTTGGTATGTTTTATTTCTCTTTTTGGGAAAAAGAGAACATGTTATTGGCTGTATATGGGATAGTTGTATCATGTTGGGTAGAAGGATAAGTTGGTATTGTCATTGTTTCAAGATTCAATATAAAGAGATGCATATGATTGCCAATTTTACACATAACAAAGCCACAAACACTTATATTCTAGATAGACCTGTAAGTCTTCAAATATAGGCCATGCTGGAAAAACTGGAATTATGAGTGCCCCAAATTTTTTCTCAATTTTTCTAATCAGCGCTTAATTCTCACATTAATAGGTCAGAATGAGAGCTTAATTTCCACAGTGAAGCTCAACTTAAAAAACAAAAGAAATCTAAATCAATTCCCAAAATATCTACCCTATCCCTCTTTGTGTTTTTCCTCCTAATCATCATTATAGATCTTTATGCATTCCAGATTGCCTACTCACTTTTTTTTTTGCTTCTAAAATTTTTTTGTAATTAACTTTATTTTTTAACTAAATCTTTATTATTCAGATTATTACATTTGTTTCTCTTTTTTCCCCTCCATAGCTCCCTTCCACCCGGCTCCCAACCCTCCCTCTACCCTTACCTCCTTCCCGTTGACCTCATCCATAGCTGTTATGATTTTTGTCCAGTCTCTCCCTGCATACCGCTCACCCCTTTCTCCCTGAGAATTATCAGTCCACTCCCTTTCTGTGCTTCTGATTCTATTATATTCACCAGTTTATTCTGTTGATCAAATTTTTAATTCCCTTAATTTTTAGATTCACTTGATATGTATTTGTTGTTCATAATTTTTTATCTTTTACCTTTTTCTTCTTCCTCTTCTAAAAGAGTACCTTTCCGCATTTCATATAATACTAGTTTGGAGTTGATGAACTCCTTTAGCTTTTTCTTATCTGTGAAGCTCTTTACCTGCCCTTCAATTTTGAATGACAGCTTTGCTGGATAGCGTATTCTTGGTTGTAGGTCCTTACTATTCATCATGTTGATATTTCTTGCCACTCCCGTCTGGTCTGCATCGTTTCTGTTGAGAAATCAGTTGACGATCGTATGGGTGCTCCCTTGTAGGTAATTAACTGTTTTTCTCTTGCTGCTTTTAATATTCTCTTTGTTTTTTGCTGTTGGTATTTTAATTATGATGTGTCTTGGTGTAGTCCTCTTTGGATTCCTTTTATATGGGGTTCTGTGTACTTCCTGGACTTGAAAGTCTATTTCTTTTATAGATGTGGGAAGTTTTCAGTCATTATTTCTTTAAGTAAGTTTTCAGTATCTTGCTCTCTCTCTTCCTCTGGCACCCCCACAATTCTGATG
Organism: Lasiurus borealis; assembly: GCA_004026805.1. Lineage (NCBI taxonomy): Eukaryota > Metazoa > Chordata > Mammalia > Chiroptera > Vespertilionidae > Lasiurus > Lasiurus borealis. Next base: position 7,793 of record PVJN01019435.1, on the reverse strand, counting down.
TTGGTACGCTTGAAGCTGTCCCAGAGGCTCCTTACATTATCTTCACATTTTTGGATTCTTTTTTCTTCTTGCTTTTCCAGTTGAGTGTTTTCTGATTCTTTATATTTTAAATTTTTGACATGGTTCTTGCCTTCCCCTAGTGTGATGTTAGGTCTCTGTATAATTTTTTTATTTCAATCAGTATATGTTTAATTTCTAGTTGGTTCTTTTCCATTTCTAGTAGGTTCTTTTTCATCTCCTCTTGGGTCTTGCTAACTTTATCCAACTTTTCTAGGATATTCTTGAAAAACCTTATAAGCGTGGTTTTGAACTCTATATCCAGTCATTTGTTTTCCTCCATTTCTTTTGTTTGTGATCCCTTCCCTTGTCTTGGCATTTTCACTATGCCAGGAGAACTTCTGTGTTGGATTCAGCCTTATGATACCAAACTTGCAAAATTGCAAAAGCCTCCCTGTTGAGCTTGGAATCAGTGGAGTTTCAGGGCTTAAGGTACCGCCTTGCCTTCCAGTCGGCCCTGCCCTCCACAGCCCCTGAGTCTCACGTGACTGAGTAATCGCTGGAGTCGTCCCTGTGTGCTCGCATGCACCCTCGCAGTGCCTCTACACTGCTGCCTTTCTGGCTCCCCTGTGTTCCAGGTCCATATGAGTCTGTGTCCCAGGGTTTCGCCCAAAACCGGGGTTCGGTGGAGTTAGAAGTGACGCAATTGGGAGACTCTGTCTCCCACCCACTCGTGAAAGCCAGCAGCACAATCAGCAGTTGGTCCTCTGAGCACAGAGCCGTGCATGCCACCAGACTTCTGCTCTTTTGTGATTTCCCTAAATTTCCGTGCACTTCTCTCTTTTCACAGTCCAAACTCCCCCCGTATGAGTTTCGGCTGGACCTGGGCTTTAGTGTCATAGGATAAGGGGTTCAATGCCGTTGAGAGTCTCTGTATCCCTCCCGCCAGAGAAAGCCAGCCAGGTACTCCGGCACCCACTCTCTCCATGCAGCGTCTCAGAACCTCAGCTTTTTATATATATTTTTTTAATTCATTTTTTTTTTTTTACAGAGAGGAAGAGAGAGTGATAGAGTTAGAAACATGGATGAGAAAGAAACATCTATCAGCTGCCTCTTGCACGCCCCCTACTGGGGATGTGCCCACAACCAAGGTACATGCCTTTCACCAGAATCAAACCTGGGACCTTCCAGTCCGCAGACCAACGCTCTATTCACTGAGCCAAACCGGTTTCGGCAGTACCTCAGCTTTTTGCAGCTCTTCTGGGTCTCTGTGAGCCCCTTTCTTTCCCTCTAGTTGCAGAATTTCCACTCAGCCAGCTTTCCTGTGGTTCTGGATAATGTCTGTTCTGTCCGTTAGTTGTAGTTTTGAAATTGTTGTGCGAGGCAGCAGTGTAGGTGTTTACCTAAGCCGCCATCTTGGATTCCTCTCACCTACTCACTTTTTGAAGTAAAGAATTCAGTACTAAATGTATTCTTCAAAATCTAATTTGACCATTAATAAAGAATTCACAGCCCAGCCAGTGTTGCTTAGTGGTTGAGCATCATTGAGAAAGTCACAGTTGGATTCCCTCTTAGGGCACATGTCCCGGTTTCAGGCTCAATCCCTAGTATGGGGTGTACAGGAGGCTACCAATCGATTATCTCTCATCATTGATGTTTCTATCTCTCTCCCTCTTCCTTTCTCTCTGAAATTAATAAAAATTTTTAAAGAAAAAAATTCACATTTATACCTGTCTCCTCATTAATGCAGACTAGTATTTTATGTTTTTGGCTTTCACTTCACACTGTTATTTCAAACTCAGCTTCTTGTGGACTAACAGCCCAACTTTCCCTACAACCCACTTAATTAGGTATGCATATACTTACCTATGTCTTTCTTTATTAGTTTCCATCTTTCTCTATAAATCTCCAAAGGGTAAATTTCTTCATCATCTGATTCATGTCTCTCTTAAGCAACTGTTCTAATAATTTCCCATTCTGTTTTGTGGCTCTCAAGTGACTTTTTTCCTCTATCTTCTCAGAAAGCTTTCTTTATAGATTGAACAAATATCACCCTCTGGCTTAAGGGATGGAGAAATAAACTGACAATGCCAAAGGATGCCCTAGTTTCTAATCTAGTTTCTGGATACCTCAACTCCCAACATGACCTCAACTGAAATTTTCTCACAGAGACTTATAGGCAGAACAAGTATGTAAGTGAAATGGGAAGGGCAGTATAGGTTCACATTGACTCACACATTTGCTACTGATGATGAAGTGCTCATCACTCTTCCTTCTCTGACCCTGGAAATCACCATTTACTGGTGGAATGGCATAGAAGATATTGTCCTTACACGGTTGTCATCATTTGCACTAATTATCCTAGTGACAGAGTATCCCTAGGAGTACAAGTATATATATAGTACATGTAATTCTGTAATGTTCTTGCAATCTGTTCAGATTTTGAACTACATCAGCACATATCAGAACAGATTAAGTAACTGAACCTCTTTAACTTCTATTATTTGCATATACTTTCTCTGCCTCTAAACATGTATATGAGCTGCCTCTCCATTCCAAAATAGCAATGAGAGCTTAGGCAATAAGAAATTCCATTAATGGTCTGGCCGTTGTGTCTGAGTGGTTTAGCATTGACCTATGAACAGGAGGTCACAGTTCAGGGCACATGCTGGGTTGCAGGCTCCATCCCCAGTAGGGGCGTGCAAGAAGCAGCCAATGCCGATTTCCTCTCATCACTAATGTATTTCCTTTCCTCTCTGAAATCAATTTAAAAGAATTTTTAAAAGAGAACAAGGATTTCCATTAACATTACCTGATTAAAAGGTTAAATTTACTACCAGCTTAATCATCAATGAGATCAGAGTTGAAAGAACATGTTTTGGGATTTCTGCTATTTTGGATTACTCAAGGCACTGTCTTCTTAGTTCCTTCCCTATTTAGTAAAATATGAATTTAGCTCTAGCACTGGTGTCCTTACAATAACCCCCTTCCTAAATGTTTCCTCAGCAGCAATGATAGGGATTATAATGAGGACACATTGGCCTGACATGAGTAATCATGAAGGAAGAGAAGCATCACCTGTGAGAAATAAAACATTTTTAAGCCTACCCCTGAGAACCTAAGATGTCAGCTGGGGCAAATTAAGGATATTACATTATGTTATAAGGGATTCCAACCCAAGAGGACCTCCTAATATTCTACTAGAAACCATTTCTTAAAATGCCAATTAGGCTGTGCTGTGTGCAATGAGATAAGCATTCCCAAAGGACTTTGTTTGGGGTTGGTTTGCAGGATCAGGGGAATCAGATATTTTCGGAAGTGTGGCTTTAAAAATAACATGAGAGTATTATCTCCCGAGGCCAATTAACTGTAGAGAAACAATCCCTAGTGTCTTCTGGCTTATTTTCTATCTTGAAACCCACATTTCTCTAGCCCCTTTTCATCCAACTCTTGTTTATAAGGAAAATCTAGTCTTGAATGCCCTTCTGAGGGTTTCCCATGTGCCATAGCCATAAAAAAAAAAGTAAAAGAATGGAGGCAGGCACTTACTACTAGTACATATATCCCACCCTAGCTGTCATACTCAAACATTCAAAATTAATCAAAGACCTTATGTAAGGTCTAAAATAATAAACAACATTGAAGAAAACATAGGTATTAACTTTGTGGACCTTGGTCGTGGAGAACTTTTTATGAACTTGACCCCAATGGAAAGGGAAGGAAGGCAGAAGTACATAAATGAGACCATATAAAACAAAAGCTTCTATATAGCAAAAGAAACCAACAACAAAATAAAAGGGCAGCCAACTGAATGGGAGAAGATATTTACAAAAAATAGTTCTGACAAGGGGTTAATATCCAAAATACAATATAAAGAACTCATAACTCAACACCAACCAAAGAGACAATCCAATTTAAAAATGGGCAGCCCTAACTAGTTTGGCTCAGTGGTTGGAGTGTTGACGTATAGACTGAAGGGTCTCAGGTTAGAGTCTGGTCAAGAGATATATATCTCAGTTACAGGTTCAGTCTCTGGCCCTAGTCAAGGCATCTGTGGGAGGCAACCAATTGATGTGTCTCTTTTACATCAATGCTTCTCTATGTCTCTCACCTTCCCTTCCATTCACTCTTAAAAAAAAATTCAATGGAAAAAATATCCTCAGGTGAGAATTAACAAAACAAAAAAAATATGGGCAGAGGACCTGAACAGACACCTCTCCTAAGAAGACATACAAATGGCCAACAGATAGATGAAAAGACATTCAATTTCATTAACTATTAGAAAAAGTCTAGCATGGCAATTCCTCAAAAAATTAAGAATAGGAGAAGAACCAAGATGCCTATACATGCTGCTTCCCACAACCACATTAAAATTATAACTAAAATACAGAACAATCATCATCCAGAACCACTAGAAAGCTAGCTGAATAGAAGTCCTAAAATTAGAGAAGTAAAGAAGAAAGCATACTGAGACTGAGACTCTGGAGGCAAGGAACTAGCTGGTCAGGCACTCACATGTGCTGCTTTTTAATCAGGGGGAGATAGTCTCTGTGGAGGCCATCGGAGGAGGAAGGTCCTACACCAGACTCCCAGCCCACGGTCCCAGTACTGGGAAAAGAAGTCCCCATAGGCAGTAAGAACTACAGGCTATAAAAACCAGTGCAGATTGGGGCTCAAGTGACACAGAGGCTGCTAGATACACAACTGCTTCTCTTAAAAGGCCAGCACACAAACTGAACTTATAAGTTCTCACTTCCTCTGAGATCCAGCACCAGGGTGAGACTCTGGAGAATCTAGATCCATACAAGGAGAAACTAAACTACCTGACATTCGGGCAGGAACTCAGGGGTGACTTTCTCCCAGACGGAGGTGCTCACAACCGTCATTGTTCCTATGCTTGGACCTCCCTGGTTGCAAGGCTGATGGGCAGCCACTTCTGTTTACTCCACCCTGGTGATTCCCTGAGACCCCACCCCAACCAATTTATAACCCCAACCAGCTAAGTGCAGCAGCTTTTTCATATGAATGGCCTGTCCTTGGGCTAAAACTTGTCAAACAAGCTAAAGCTGGGTCAGGAAGCCACAAACCTACCAACAAAAGGCCCAAGACCAGGCACCAGCCTGCCGTGCTTCACAGCTAGGGCCTCTTCTGGGCACTGCCAAACCTGGTACAAAGAGGAGAAATCTGCAGATCTCTCTGTAGCTCCAGGCAGTGTGTCTTAACTTTACACCTCCCTGGAAACCCAAGAGCCAGTATACCCAGTGGTCAGTGTTGGACAATACCAGATTAGAACTCTCTACATCCAAAAGTGACACACTTAAGGGTCAGACTCATTGAACACTAAAGCCCCATTGAAGCAAGTCCTGCTCCATAAAGGAGTCTCCTGCATAGTAGCTCTCCCACTATAGTCACAGCTGGTCCCCACAGCTAATTGGCCTGGATGTCAATTCCTCCCAGTGACATCAACAGCAATCAAGACTGTGAACACAGCCCACAAAGGGGTGCACCTAAAGTATTCACCTCAGGTGATTGGTGAGGCTGAGCTGTGGGCCCTACTATACAAGGTCACTCTATCAATTCAAGTAGACTTAGCAGCTCTACCCAATGCATAGAAACAAACACAGGGGAGCAGCCAAAATATGGAGATAAAAAAAGTCACAAATGAAAGAAATGGAAGAAAGCAAACTACTAGATATAGACCTGAAAGCCATGATTATAAGGTTACTCAAAAATCTTCTAGAAACCTCTAAGGGACTTAGTGAGACTTTCAAGGATCTTAATGAGAATTCCAAATAAATGGAAAAGGACCAGTCAGAAATTAAGCATACACTGACTGAAATAAAGAATAATATACAAGGATTCAATAGTAGACTAGAGAATCTTGAGAATCAAATCAACAATTTGAAATATGAGGAAGCAAAACACACACAACCTGAAGAGCAAAAAAAGAAAAAGAATCCAAAAATATGAAGATAATGTAAGGAGCCACTGGGACAAGTCCAAGCATACCAACGTCCAAATTATGGGGTGCCAGAAGAAGAGAGAGAGAGCAAGATATTGAAAACCTATTAGAAGAAATGATGACAGAAAATTTCCTCTACCTGGTGAAAGAAATAGACTTACAAGTTCAGGAAGCACAGGGAACCCCAAACAAGAGGAATCCAAAAGGACAACACCAAAACACATAATTAAAATGCCAAGAGCAAAAGACAGAGAATATTAAAAGCAGCAAGAGAAAAACAGTTAATTACCTACAAGAGAGTGCCTATATGACTGTCAGCTGTTTTCTCAACAGAAACTATGCAGGACAGAAGGGAGTGGCAAGAAATATTCAAAGTGAGGAATAGCAAAGGCCTACAACCAAGATTACTCTACCCAGCAAAGCTATCGTTTAGAAATCAAGGTCAGATAAAGAGCTTCACAGACAAGAAAGAGCTAAAGGAGTTCATCACCATCAAACCAGTGTTGTATGAAATACTGAATGGTATACTTTAAGAAGAGGAAGAAAAAGAAAAAGATAAAAAATATGAAGAACAAAGTGGCAGCAAATACATATCTATCAACAATTGAATATAAAAATCAAATGAGCCGAAACCGGTTTGGCTCAGTGGATAGAGCATTGGCCTAGGGACTGAAGGGTCCCAGGTTCGATTTCAGTCAAGGGCATGTACCTTGGTTGCGGGCACATCCCCAGTAGGAGCGTGCAGGAGGCAGCTTATCGATGACTCTCTCTCATTGATGTTTCTGGCTCTCTATCTCTCTCCCTCCCACTCTGTGAAAAATCAATAAAATATATTAAAACAAACAAACAAACAAAGAAAACTCTAAAAAAATTAAATGAATAAGAAATCTAATGAAGAGAATAAACTGGTGAATAAAATAGAATCAGAGGCATGGAAATGGAATAGACTGATGATTCTCAGAGGGAAGGGGGCAGGAAGAGATTAAAGGAAGATCATATATGCATGTATGTATTACCTATGGACACAAACAGTAGTGTGGTAAAGGCCTGGTGCAGGGCAGAAACTTGGTAAAGGAGAGCTATGGGGGTGGGGGGGTGGAGCGGGACATCTATATAATCTCAACAATAAAGATTATTATCTCTCTCTCTCTCTCTCTCTCTCTCTCTCTCTCCTGTCTACCTGAAAAACTCAAAAACATTTATTCTTAAAAATATATGCAGCCCTATGTTCTTTGCAGCATATTCACAGTGGCCAAGACATGGAGACAACCTAAGTGTGATTTGATAGAGGATTAGATAAAGAAGATTGAGGTACATATGTAAAATGGAATATTCCTCAACCATAAGTAAAAAGATAAAATGCTGCCATTTGCAACAACATGGATGAAACTTGAGAATATTATGCTAAGTAAAATAAGTCAGTCAGGAAAAGCTAAAGACCATATGATTTCACTCATATGTGAATATATAACACTGAATGAAACTCATATACATAGGCAGCAATATGGTGGTTACCAGAGGGAAGGGGGCGAGGAGTGTTAAGGGGACCAAATATATGATGATAAAAGATGGTGTGACTTTGGATGATGGGCACACAATGCAATGAAAATGTATACTTGAAACCTATATGGTCCTATTAGCCAATACCACCCCAATAAAAATCCTATATAATAAAAGGCTAATATGCAAATTGTCCCCTCAACCAGGAGTTCGACCAGGGGGCAGAGCCAACTGGCCAACTGCCTACAGCCCCTCCCCCTGGTTGATATTGCCACTGATCAACCCAATCAGGGGTGGCCATCTGCCCATAGCCCCTCCCCCCGGCCAGCCCAGC
>PVJN01019434.1:0-37436 GCA_004026805.1 Lasiurus borealis | reverse complement strand
GCATATTGCATAGATTAAGTGAATAAGAATATGCTTTCTGTAATTAACTCTTTTTTATTCTCACCCTAAGATACATTCACTGATTTTAGAGAGCAGAAGAGGGAGAGGGCGAGGGAGAGGGAGAGAGAGAGGGAGAGGGAGAGATAGAGAGATTAGGCACGTTCTTATGCAACATTATACTCTGCTTGGGGCTCTTGCCTCACCTGGCAATTGTCCTGCTATCCTCAATGTAGGTTTCATGATGCAGAAACTGTGCAAACTGGTATGTAGTTTCCTCAAAAAATTAAATAATGGAACTGAAAGGAATTTTTAGGGATGAAATAGGCAGGTTTTAGGAAATTTTAGGAATTAAAGGGTCTATGGAAAAAGTGCAGGGCTACAGAGCTGCAAAGGGTACATTTCCATAAGACAAGGGAGCCAGGTGCAGCAGATGTTACATTTCTATAACACAGGGAGCTGAGAGAAGCTAAAGGTACACATTTACAGAATAAAGGGAAGGAAGCCCCTCATTCAAAGAGTGAAGAAGAAAATCCCAGAGGGAATAGGATAACAATAAGGGAAAGAAGGAGGGAACTTCACATACTTCACATGAGACTTTAACTCAGGAGTTGCTACAATGACCAAATCAAAAGGGGAATAGTGACCAATCAGAAGGGATAACAAGGCACAAAAAACTGCAGCCTTTATAAACTGTGGGAAAAGAGACTCTGGAGGACTCTTTCTCCCTCCCCATGTGGGAATCTGTGCTTATTTCTCATTAAATTCCCACCTTTGCTGTACCATTTTCTGTCAGTGGTTTCATTCTTCGACTCCACTGGACAAAGAACCTGGGGAACCATCCTGCCCAGGGGAACATTGCACATTCCAGTCCAAATTTCCCATTTCAGAACGGCCTTCTGACCCAGCTGTCCCACTTCTGGGAATACATCCTAAGAATCCCAACACATCAATCAGAAGTAATATATGCACCCCTATATTCATAGCATAATTTACAATGGCCCATATTTGGAAACAGCCCAAGTGGCTTTCAGTAGATGAATGGATAAAAAAGCTGGGCTACATTTACACAATGGGATACTATGTGACTGTAAAAAAGAAGGAACTCTTACCCTTCCTGATAGTATAGATGGATCTGGAGATTATTAAACTAACTGAAATCAGCAGGTCAGAGAAAAATAAATATCACATGACCTAACTTACACGTGAAATCTAATGAACGAAATTAACTGGTGAACAAAATAGAACCATAGGCACAGATGCATGGAACAGACTGACGGATCAGACAGGAAGGGTGTAGGGGGGACTGGATGAAAGAAGGCAAAGAGAGTAGTCGAAGAACATATGCACATAGCCCATGGACACAGACAAAGTGTGGTAAAGGCCAGAGGAGGAGTGGAGGGGACTGGGAGAAGGTGGGCTAAGGATCAGGAAAATAGGGGACATCTGCATAGTGTCAATAAAAATAAAACAAAAAACTTTCATTTTATCTCCAATCATCTATAATAATAAAAGTGTAGTATGCTAATTAGACTGGACGACCTTGTAGACTAAACCAAGGTGTCCCAGGGGCTGAGGCAAAGGCAGCTGCCACAGTGGCAAGAACCAAGTCCCTTGCATGAATTTTGTGCATTGGGCCTCTAGTTAATAGATAAAAGAGCTTGAGCGAGTGACTTAACATACTGTAGTGCCGGTTCCTGTATCTATTAAATGGGTTGAATAACACTTGCCTTATAAAGAAACTTTTCAAATTGCAAAAAGCTCATTTATATAGAGAAAGATGCAGTAGATAGTAAGGAATAGTAGGACAACTTCTCAAAATATGATCTAGTTTTGTTTGTATCCAATAGTTTCAAACTCAAATCTAAGGGCCTGTTTAGAGTTTTTATGTCCTTCCTTGTTTCACCTTAAGACTGACAATAGAGTAAAAAAAAATGGAGATTATAATATACATGTGCCAAATTTTTAAATGTGTCCTTAGTTATTACAGATTCTAGGCAAAGAAGAAATTGTGAATATGTTGAAAAATATCTTACACTCTAAGAAATATGTTAGACATGATAACTGAAAATGTGCAACCCTGCTTTAAAAGACAATTATACTTGTGTCTTTGGGAAAACTATCAACTCTCTTAGTATATTTTGTGAGTCTTTGCTTAGCATGTTTTTGTTTGTTTGTTTGAATTCCTGGATTTTCTGGGAAATATTGCCAGTTTTCTCAATGAAATTGGAGATGGAAGATAATGCATGTCAAAGCAAAAATTGCACTGACAATGTTAATCAGGTAAGAAAGACTTTAATAAATATTATACAAACAGGGGAGGAAGGTCAAAACTAAGTCTGAATTTAATCCACTGATACAGTGGTAAGGTTTTGAGGGATGCAGTGAACTAGTGCATTTGCTAATTAGCTTTATCTATATATTTTTTAAAATATATTTTTATTGATTTCAGAGAGAAAGGGAGAGGGAGATGAGGATTGAAACATCAATGATGACAGATGATCATTGATTGGCTGCCTTCTGCATGCCACACACTGGGGATGAAGCCTGCAACCTGGGCATGTGCCCTGACTGGGAATCGAATGATGACCGATGAGCTCCTGGTTCATAGGTCCACACTCAACCACTGAGCCATGCCTGCCTGTCCATATCTTTATAAAGATACCCTTCTCAAAGATAGGGGTGCTATCCCCTTACTAATTACATTTCAAAGAGATGCTTTCCAGTTTTTTGAGAAATACATTTTCAAGTTGTAAAACTGGCTAGGAGCTGTTTAAAAATATACAATTACTACAAATAAGCAGAGAATAAAATTTACAGTTACAAGTTTTCTAAAGGAAATGCTTTAAGGAAAAGGAGGTTAGGGACCTAGAGTCAGGAAAAAGCCCTAAAATGTAGATATACTATGCGAAACATCAGGCCTTCTTGGTCATGGGACTGAAGAAATGTACACTAGCAACTTCATTTTTACTTTCAACTTCTAAAAATGTAGTTAGAGAAATATGGAAAAATTTTAAGATTTGTTCAAGCCTTGAGATGTTGATTATATTATTCGTCTATGGTCAGTATAATATTAACTGTTCTCTATGTTAACAATATTATAAAATATTTAATATTATAATTTGTCATGACCTTAAATAAAATGGGTAAGCACTCACTATATTCTGATATTATGTAATTATTAATAATTTATATAAAATTTACATTATACATAATTTGGTTACATGATATCTGGTAAAATTCATATATTTGACATTTGGAAATATACTATTAAAGGCAGTTATGTTTTACATGCTTTCTATGCTTATTTGATACAATTTGCATCATCAGCATTGTCTCAATCATTATAATAAATATTATCCCAGATTTATAGATAAGAGAGAAATTAAAACTTGTCAGAGCAGACAAAGAAAATACAAAGAATTACCTACTGGTTCCAACTTTTATTTTACTATACAATTCCCTATCTTCAGATACCATCTTCTCTCTTTTGTAAAAACTGATTTCCTCATTGATATTTTGATCATATACTTCAGCCAAGTCATTGACAAAACCCATCTAAATTTTATGCAATTAAATTATTGAATGCATTATCTGTTTCAAAGAATAGGCTGATATTTATCTTTATAACTTTTACCAAAAACTAAATTCTGGCATTCTGCTTAACCAACTGAAAGGACTCTGCATATTATAAAAACTTGAGTACAAATTTAAAATCATACTTGAATGTTATAGCTTTATTATACTAGGGTAGTAGGACTAACTTAATTGATGTACATGAAAATCACAAATCTTAAGTTCAAAATGCTACAACATTTCAATTTTCTCTAAGGTATGTAGGATGGTGGGGCAATTATATAATGCTGACAATCTAAACTTTTGAATAATGCTGTGGACACAGATCAGGTAAGATTCATAGTTGCTGTTAATATCCCTTTTTTTTTTACTGGTATTGCATCAACAATTGTGTTTAAAATGATTTCAGAGCGAAATATTCTTTCCATGAGCAAAAAAGGGTTGGCTCTCAAATTTGCAAAATGGCAAATATATGTTTTCTTGTTGGTTGATATAGACAAGTGAAAAGGTATGTGGGTAAATACAATAGCTTTTTAGAAGTGATTGAGAAATGCTCAAGAGTGTTTGATAAATCAATATTCAGCAATGCAACTATTTTATGTTGTATTAAATATATTTTTATTGATTTCAGAGAGAAAGGGAGAGAGATAGTCTCCTACATACCCTCTACTGGTATCCAGCCCACAATCCTGGCCTGTGCCCTTGACCTGGGACCCTTCAGTCCAAATGCAGATGCTCTGTCCACTGAACCAAACACGTTAGGTCCCTGGTTGGCAAATTCTGGCTTGCGATCCATATGTGGCCCCTTGAGGGTGGCTCTTCCACAAATACCATGGCCTTGGCGAGTCTATTTTGAAGAAGTGGCAGTAGAAGAGGTTTAAGTTTAAAAAATTTGGCTCTCAAAAGAAATTTCAATCATTGTACTGTTGATATTTGGCTCTGCTAACTAATGAGTTTGCCAACCACTGGGCAAGGGCACAATACAACTATTTTTAGAGTTACAGGCATATCTCATAAATATCATGGGTTCATTTCCAGACCACCACAATGAAGCAAATAGCTCAATAGAGAAAATCTTGGCCCTAGCTGGTTTGGCCCAATGGATAGAGTGAGCTTGCACATACCTAGGTTGCATCCTCCTCCTAGCCCTGGCATGGGTGTTTCTCTCACATCGGTGTTTCTCTCTCTCTTCCACTCTCTCTAAAATCAATATTTTATTGATTTTTTACAGAGAGGAAAGGAGAGAGATAGTCAGAAACATTGATGAGAGAGAGACATCAATCAGCCGCCAATGGGGATGTGCCCACAACCAAGGTACGCGCCTCCGACCGGAATCAAACCCGGGGCCTTCCACTCTGCAGGCTGATGGCTCTATCCACTGAGCCAAACCACTTTGGGCAAGAGGCAACTTCTTATGCATTAAATTTTTATCGTGAGATTATAACAACTCAGTCACATCTTCAACTTCCACCTTCTAATTCTAGTTGTCTAACTATGTCCACCACATCTTCAGTTACTTCCTCCATTGAAGTCTTGAAACCCGTCAAAGTCATTCATGAAGGTTGGAATAAACTTCTAACAAATTCTTGATAATGTTGATATTTTTATCTCTTCCCATGAATCACAAATGTTCTTAAAGACATGTGGAATAATGAATCCTTTCAGAATGTTTTTAATTTACTCTTACCAGATGAATCAGAGAAAACACTAGTTATAATAACTACAAACTAACAAAATGTATTTCTTATACAAGGAGTTTTACTCTTAGATCCATGGGGTGCATAATGGATGTTGTGTTAACAGGCAGGAATAACCTTATTATTATTGTACATCTTCATCAGAGCTCTTGATTGACCAGGAACATTGTCAATGAGCAATAATATTTTGAAAGGAGTTTTCATTCTGAGCAGTAGGCCTGAACAGTGGGCTTAAAATATCAATAAATCATGTTGTAAGTATATGTAATATAATTCAGGCTATATTTCATTTATAGAGTTCAGACAGAATATTTAGCATAAGCTTTAACTTTCCTAGGATTTTCAGAATAGAAAATGAGCTTTGACTTCAATTTAAAATGACTAGCTGCATTAGTCCCTAAGAGGAGAGTTAACCTGTCCTTTCAAGCTTTGAAGCCAGGAATTGACTTTTCCTCTCTAGAGTCCTATATGGCATATTTTCCAATAAAAGGCTGATTTGTAAATGTGTTGCTTAGTGCAGCCACCTTTGTTAATTGCATTAGCTAGATCTTTCGGATAATTTGCTGCAGCTTCTTCATCAGCACTTGCTGCTTTACCTTGAACTTTTATGTTATGGTGATGTCTTCTTTCCTTAAACCTCATCACCCTCTGTTAGCTTTCAATTTTTCTTCTTCAGCTTCCTCACCTCTCTTAGCCATCATAGAACTGAAGAGAGTTAGGGCCTTTCTCTGGATTAGGCTTTGGTTTAAGGGAATGTTGCAACTGGTTTGATTTTCTATCCAGACCACTAAGACTTCTCTATATCAGCAATACAGCTGTTCCACTTTCCCTGGAGTAGGATTTTTAATTTCCTTCAAGAACTTTTCCATCACATTCAGAACATGGTTAAATATTTGGCTCAAGACCCTAGCTTTCAGCTTAGCTTCCCTTTCCACATGCCTTCCTCACTAAATCATTTCTAGCTTTTGATTTAAAGGGAGATGTGACTCTTCCTTTTACTTGAATGCTTTGAGGCCATTGTAAGGTTATTTACAATGTTGTTGTATCTCAGAAAGCAAGGAGGCCAAGGAGAGGGAGAGAGATTGGGGGAAAGTCATTCAGTGGAGCTGTCAGAAAAAAAAAAAAAACACAAAATTTCTCGATTGAGTTTGCCATTTTCTATGGGTGTAGTTCATGGCAACTCAAAACAATTACAATAGTAACAACAAAGATCACTGATCCCAGATATCCATAAGAAATAGCATAATGATTTTAAAAGCTTACTATATTGTGAGAAGTACTAAAATGTGACACAGAAACAAAAAGTGAACAAATTTTGTTGGAAAAAATGGACTTGCCCAGTGCAGACTTGCTGCAAACCTTCAATTTGTAAGAAACATATTATCTGCCAAAGCACAGTACAGTGAAGTGCAATCAAACACAGTCTGTCTATGCTTACAATTGAGGTTGATAAGCAGTTAGTGCTAGCATGCAGCTATCAATAATGTGGTATTTATGCCTGAACAGACATATGAACCCTTTGAAATGAAAGGGCAGATGGTAGCAGGCTGAAGAATCTATTACATAAAAACAAAGAAAAAATAGTTTGTGAATTGGGGGCAAAATTTGTTTGATTAGCAATTAAAAACTTGAATTCTACCACTATCTCTTGGATTTTCAGTGTTTCTATTCAAAAGGCAGCTTCATGGAATAACTAAGGACATTTCCACGGCCTTGAGTCATAGTGCTATTCTTCCATTTATATTTAAGTCTCTGCAATCTCTGTAACTATATATTTTCAATAGTAAAACAATAGTTATTTTCTTTTGAATGGCTTTGAGAATTAATTAACATGATGAAAGTACTCAGTACTATAACTGTATACTGCTCTCATAGTTTTAGTTGTGTGTGGTTTTTTTTTTAACAGAGATGACAATCTTTACCCAAGGATCTTAACATTTTACAAAGATTCAGAGTTGAAAATGGATTTTAATTTGGTTTGTAATATTAGGGGAAGTTACATGAAAATTTAAAAATCATCATTCCTGATAAACCCCTATTTAGTTAAAACCGCAGTATAGCATAGCTCATTCAGCCTTCTTGAGGGCAGACATTGTATTCTCTTTAGGCAGTCTATTACGATGTATGTCAGAATGGCATGGAATATGTATTGAATTGGAACTAAAAATATGCTTGAATATAATTATTTTATCCAATTTTTAGAAATAAAAGTAACCGTCTCTTTTGGCATACTACTTTGATCATTTTAGCTTTTCTAATTAAATGGTATTTTCTCCCTCACTGGGATGTTAGTTCTGTAGTATTCAGCTAAAGCAACTTTAGGACACTTAACTGGAATATTTAACTATCCTTTTGCTATCCCCCTGAGTTTAAATAGCTAATATACCTCACATGGAGACCCACATTCCTTACAATGAGAACTAATTAGTTCCAATTTCACTAATGGTTTTATATGAAATATTGATAAAGGGAATAGAAAAGAAAGAGGAAAATAAAAAATTTAAGATACGATATTTAGCGAAACTTGGCTTGATGACACATGGAATAGTTAGATATAGAATAGGATGGAGAAATATAATAGATGGGTAGCAAAAAGTTGTAAGGGGCTTTTACATTTGTAATTTTTAATATTTTCTTTATTGAATAAGCTATTATATATGTGTCCATATTTACACCCATTGCCCTCTTACCCCTACCATACTCATGCCCTCACCACACTGCTATCTATGTCCATTGGTTAGGCTTATATGCATGCATACAAAACAGGAGAAATAGAAGTTTATTTATAAAATAATATAACAGTTACTGTTTTAAGACTATTCAATTCTTTTCAAAAAGCTGTCATGTACATTTTTTTTTTCATTTTAATATTACAGATCCGCTATGACACATTTCAGGCTGGTAGTGTTACATATTTTTTTTAATATGACATTTGATATGTTCCCTAATTTAAGTATTTAAAGAGCAGTGACTAAAGCCTGTGCTAATTAACTTGTGTTGTTATGAATATATTTCATGTTAGCATGAACTCCCAAATTTCTCAACCTAAATCTGTCAAAATCTGAAAAAGTTGCTTATCAAAATTTTCCCTCTAAATATTCAGTGTAGTGTATTTAGATTTTAATTAACAATATGTTATTTTAAAAACAAACAATAGCCTTTTCTAATCAATTTTTCAAAAGCTCTTAACCTATTATTTAGCATTACCTTTATATCATCAAAATTTACTTTTAATAATCGCATTTCTTAAATTGTGATCATTTATTCTTCTAATTCCCATCATATGTTAGTTGTTGCTATTACCTATTCTGTTCTTTCTGTAGATGCTGAATGGAAAACTCTAAACACAGATGACCAGGTAATGACATAAGTTGGCACTCAGCATTCTCATTTTATGAGAGTACTTTAGTCTTCCTTTTTGTCACTCAAAGTGTTTAGATGAATTACTTCATTTTTCCAGGACATACTAATTCATCAGTTTTTAATGATTGCTACATGATTATGCATTCTGTTTCTTACTCTCTTTTCTTCAGTAACTAAGGTCACTGTTTTGGTAAAAATGGCTTATCTTTTTAATTAAGTAAGGCAGAAATGGTATATAAATCTAATGAAATGGCAGACTATTTTTTAAGATGCATCTATATATATACACACAGATATATCAATAGATAAGCAGATGTATGTATGTTGTACGCATATATATGTATGGATGGATGGAATGAAGAAATTCCCTGCCCTGAATGAAGATTTTATTCCATCCTGGCACTTTAAATGGCACTTATTTTCTATAGCTCCCAAAATGTATATATTTTCATAAAAGAAATCATATTTCTTGATTTTGACCACATCTGCTACCAGTAATTCCAAGTTCCCAATACTGATTTTCCTGAATCATTTCAATAGCCTTCTGGTCTCTCTGCTTCATTTTTTTTTCTCTTTTTCATATTTCTCCATAGTGGTGAGAATTACCCAATAAACATTAACACCAGACAATCTTGTCCACTCACTCAAAACCTTAGAATGGGCTGGAGTCACATTCATACACATAAAAGGCTAAGTGGCTGACTGTCCACCCATCTGATCGTCCAACTGATCGGCTGCTACATATGATGAGCACCGGCAATTTAAAATTAAACATTGATTCGCATATGAGTGAAACATATAAAGCTCTCTTCGACACCAATCACATGCGACGCCAGAATGTATCTGAAGACCAACTATTGGCACAAAGTACCTCTGAAGCTGAAAGAAAGCAGAATCATTGACAGAATACTTCTGAAGATCAACTATCTTTCTTTTAATTAACTTCCTCTCAATGTGCACGAATCCATGTACTGGGCCACTAGTCTATAATAAAATGCCACTCCTTAGCATGGCCTACTGGAACTGTTTTTCTAAGAGCATCTCCGGAGAGTTCTCAGGCACATCAGGTCCAGTCACTCAGAATTTCTTGCTATTGCTAAAACAATCTTGGGTTATTTCTCTTCTGGGCCTTGACACTGGCTCTTTGCTCCCCTCAGATTATACTTCCCCAAGGTGTTTATTTATTTATTTTTTTTAATGTATTGCTTTTGTAATTTGGTTAGATCTGTGCTAAAAATATATCTTCAAAGGGGAACTACCTGCCCAACCTAAAACAGCCAGTTTTATACCTTACTCCTTACCCCACTTTATTTTTTTTAAATATATTTTATTGATTTTTTACAGAGTGGAAGGGAGAGGGATAGAAAGTCAGAAACATTGATGAGAGAGAGACATTGATCAGCTGGCTCCTGCACGCTCCACACTGGGGATATGCCTGCAACCAAGATACGTGCCCTTGCTGGAATCGAACCTGGGACCTTTCAGTCTGCAAGCTGACGCTCTATCCACTGAGCCAAACTGGTCTCGGCCCACTTTATTTTTCTTCATGACACTTATATTTTCCAAAAGTTATAATAACTTGGGTAATTTTACTCAATGCACTCTTTATGGAATGCAAACTCTAAGAGAGCAGAGAATATGTTTCTTTTATTTGCAGTTTTTTTTTCTGCTACAACCGAGTGACCCTTAGTGGGCATAATAAATATCTGTTGAATGCATGAATTTAAATATAGGCTGATGAAATCAGAAACCTCTGTGAAAATTATCTTTAAAATAAAATTAGTGAGTTGAATATGAATTTAATTAAAATGTCAGTCAATTAGCCCTGACAAGTGTGGCTAGGAGGTTAGAGCATCAGCCTGCTCAATGAAGGTTTGCAGGTTCAATTCCCAGTCAAGGTCATGTACCTGGTTTCAGGTCCATCCCCAGCCCTCCACTCAGGGTGAATGCAGAGCCTTTTGGTAAACTGGACAGTGCTCCAACTAATTAAGCAACTGGACTAGGGCTAAATATTGTTTGTTTGTTTTTCCCTGAGATAAGATATGTCTTTTGAATTTTTTCAAATAGAGTTTCTATTTCAAAAACTTTCCTTTTTTATACAGTGGTACCTGGAGATATGAGTTTAATTTGTTCTGTAACCTTGAGGCGTGGGAAACTATGACACGCTCGAGTCATGGTAAACTGGTGGGTCCTGTGCAGCCGATGATCCGCGAGATTACTCCTATCTCAAATGTTGCGTATTTCAAAGCAAAAATCGCTCGCTCGATGGCTGGTATCTCAAAAATCTCGTATGTTAGGGCACTCGTATCTCGAGGTACCACTGTATTTGAATGTACTTTCTTCCCCATTTGAACTGTATTTTATTTTGAGTTATAGCCTTTATACCTCAGATATATTTATCTATATTTTTAAGGAAAGGTGGCTTTTGAGGATATTTAACCAATATGAATACTTGATGAGTTTTAAAATCCATTTCCTAGGGAAGGGTGACATTTATATGAAGACATATAAGACTGATTGTATATGTGTCCACAAACTAATGAAGTATAACACTCTTCATGGTATAATACCATTTCTAAGTCTTTCCAGAAGCAAAAAATAAATAAATAAATAAACTTTAATGCACTATATTTGGCAGTAAATTATAACCTAATTCATTACCAAAAACTACATAAATATAACATTACTAAATAATTATTACTAATCAATTACTCAATGAAGTCAAGTCTTTTAAACAAGCACCGATTTTTATGTGTAAACACTTTCTGCAAACATCACCCTTATTGTGAAAAAATTTTCAGGAGGTACCTGAAGTAAATCAATATGTTGACAAAGCTAAAATGAATGAAAATTTAGTGAAGTCATCTTTGGTTCCAAATTATAAATAACTGTTTGGTAAAAAGTGTTACTTTATTCAAGATTCAAGATTATTTTCAAACTAGAGGGCCAATGCACAAAGATTCATGCAAGAATGGGCCTTCCTTCCCCTGGCTGACAGCACCGCCTTCACTCCAACTGGAGCCGCCTTTCTGCCTTCCCAAGCTGCCCAGAGCCTCAAGCAGCTAGGGTGGTGCAGAACGCCTGCATTGTCGCCATGGCAATGACTCAAGTGTACTGCCCCACCCTTGTATGCTCTGTGCCTGTGTATGCAAATTACCTGCCATCTTTGTTGGGTTAATTTGCATACTCATTCCTGATTGGCTGGTGGGCATCAAAAAGGTATGGTCAATTTGCATATTACTCTTATTAATGTAGATAAGCTAATGGGTAGGATGTGTTGTTTTAAATTATTTTCTATTCACAGTTACTGAGTGAGAGTGAAAATAAAGGAGAGTAGGTAGATAACATAGAGAACTTTAACTGTGTTTATTGGCAACCATTGCACATAGGTAGATATTTTCTTATTTAAGTGTGAGTATAAAAAATTAAGATGCTAAAAATAAAATAAACAAAACAAAACTTTCCTTGAGGCTCTGTTGCTGAAGACAATGTAAGGGCATTTTTACTCTGAATGCTATGATCATGCTAACCATAGAAAAGTGCTGCTTCAAGGAGTGCTACAGCATCAGACAATGCTAAAACTCCTCACAAACTACACACAGAATACCCTTTCTTAGTATTCTTTGTATGACATATAATTATAACCAGCTCTATATGCTTACATCAAAGGGACTTAAATCATTAATCACATACTCCTTTGTCAGCCACATGGCAGGTATTTAAATTGTTTTGTTCTGAAACAAACAAAAAGTTCCCCACACAATAAAAAAAAAAAGTGCAGATTTCACTTTAGTCCCTATAAACTAGTACTATGTTCTTATTCTTTTTAAAATATATTGTTATTGATTTCAGAAGGAAGGGAGGTAGAGACAGAAACATCAATGATGAGAGAGAGTCATTGATCAGCTGCCTCCTGCACACCCCACACTGGAGATCGAGCCTGCAATCTGGGCATGTGTCCTAACTGGGAATCAAACTGACCTTCTGCTTTATAGGTCAATGTTCAACCACTGAGCCATTCTGGCTGGTTAAGTACTATGTTCTTTTAAACTAATCATTTCAAACTTATTTTTAAATGACTGTTTTCCAAAGATTTCAATTATGTGATTTTAGCACTGGAATGTTTTTCAAGAAAATTTTACATGAAAAATAATCTCAGGGACATTAGCAGATGTACTGAAGATAAAGCAGAAATTGAAAACTCAGCACCTGAGTTCACTATGACTATGTCTGAGGCAGGCATTTCTGGGGAGATTTTGTGTTCTGGGATCACAATTTGAACCCCAACATACTAGGTCATAGTGAAAACAAAATTAGTTCCAAAGGGATGCTGTGTTAACTCATTCATCAAATATTTTAAGCACTTATATATACAGCAATTAGATAGGTACGAGAAACTAGATGAATGGAAAAAACAACAACACACGCACACATAGAAAATAAGTCTTCTGCAAACATGGGGTTTACAGTCTTGTTGACAAAAATATATGCCAATAAATAAATAACATACAACTGAGAAAAGTGCTATTAAGAATAATTGTAGCCGAAACTGGTTTGGTTCAGTGGATAGAGCATCGGCCTGCAGACTGAAGGGTCCCAGATTCAATCTGCTCAAGGGCACGTACCTTGGTTGCGGGCACAAGCTGATCTATGTTTCTCTCTCATTGATGTTTCTGGCTCTCTACCTTTCTCCCTTCCTCTCTGAAAAAAAAATTCAATAAAATATATTTTTTTAAAAGTATAATTGTATTGTTTTATGAAAAAATGAGAGGAAAATTTAAAAAACCCAAGAATAATAGGCAAAGATTTCCTGAAGAAGTATATATTGTCAGAGGTCAGAATAAGTTAAAAGTTTAAAAGATTTCCTCCATCACTTTAGTTGGGGTAAGAAAAAAAAAATGGAAGAGTTTAAATGGGGAACAAAAAGATCTAATTATTAAGAAGCTATTTCAGTTGTATTGGTAAATTAAAAAAATAGGAATTGAGTAGTGGGAATGAAGGTAGAGAAAAGCAGAAGGACGCTTGAAAGCTATTTAGAAAGCAAATACATCCTTTAAATATTAAAAATCTGGTGACAAGGAATGAGGAAATTTGAACACACTAATATCCAGGACATATTCTTGAACCAGGATGCAAACTATCTCAAATTAATTGCAAAATTATAAACAACATGCATTAGAGAGTTAGAGATAAAATATATCTCTTTAATAAATATTGGATCAAAGAGCAGGGCAGTATTATAACATAATTTTTCCACTACTAATGTACAGATTATAAACAAATAAGAGGTGATTTAGCAAAATGATACTAAGATATCTATAGAACTCTAAAGCTGCAGGAAAAACTACACAAAATCTTTTCTAAAAATAGGTATAATATTCCAAGGCAGATATTTGTCAATGTATTTTAAGTGTGCTATTTGTCTCTAATAAACAAATGTACCAATGCATTTCAATAGTTTCCTGAAAGAAATCAGACCATTTTATGGGAACATGTCATATTTAAAGTGCCATTACTAAGGGAATAGATACACTATTGAAAAATAAATGACTTAAAGATAAGTCATTATAAATATGTTATAACAAAGATCAAAAAATAGTTTTGGTAGTTTACAAAATTAATTAATTAATTGATATTCCTCTTTATACTTTTTGTATTCCTCAATAATCTAATATATTTCTATAATATTTCATTTGATAGCCTTTATAAGTTGTCAGTGTACATAATTTCTGTTGTTCTACATTCACATTCTCAAATGCCTATGGCACAGCTTAACCTGGAATGTCTCACAAAAAAATACATTTTCTTAAACTGAAATTTGGGCATTTAAGAGCTTGTTTTATATTTCTTTATAATTGTACATATACTCTAAGTACTTTTTATGTGTTAAATATATGTTAAATATATAACTTTACAAGAGAATGTAAAGATAAAATAATTTGAAAAATCACAGAAAGAGAAGAAATTTAAAACAAAACTCTAATTTTCCAAGGAAATACTTCAACATACAGAATAGATACTTTAAAAATATATCAGACTGTTAGTGAGTAGGTATAAATGAATTGCTGAAATGTTAAAAGTCATTTATGTACTACTTTCTTTTTTATATTTTAATTATAAATATGCATTACTATTGCAATGAGAAGACACATTAGACATAAAGCTGACATTACTTTTCTCAGAATATCTTACAAATTTCAAAGCAGAAAGACTTCAAAAGTCTCTCTTTTGCCTCCATTTTATATTTTAAAGCTGAAATTAGATATATTTTTGAAACAAAACTTTTTTACAAATGGGATGTCTACTAATTTCTTCTATTTTTCCATTTTTATTTAAGTATTACATATGTACATATCTTCTCAATGTCCTCTCCCACCCCATTCCCATACATGCCCTCACCCCCCCCCGAGTGTCTTGCGTCCATTGGTTATGCTTCTTTGATTCCCCTAAAATCCCAGAAACTGAAGTATTTATATTAAACTAGAGGCCTGGTGACTGAAATTCATGCAAGGGGCGGTGGGGGGTGGGGGGGAGTTGTGCCTCAGCCCAGCTTGCACCCTCTCCAATCTGGGAGACCTCAAGGGATGCGTTTAAACATGCCGTCTGTCATCCCTCTCCCAAGCAGTACTGCTGGCTCCCAATTGCTCACTTGTCTGCCTTCCTGATTGCCCCTAACTGCTTCTGCCTGACAGCCAGATCACCCCCTAACCACTCTCTGACAGCCTGATTGATGCCTAACTGCTCCTCTGCCAGCCTGATTGCCCATAACTGCCCTCCCCTGCAGGCCTGGTCACCCCTAACTGCTCTCCTCTGCAGGCCTGGGTCTCCCTGCAACTGCCCTTCCCTGCAGGCTTGATCACCCCCAACTGCCCTCCCTGGCAGGCCTGTTCCCTCCCAACTGCCATTTCTTGCTGGCCATCTTGTGTCCACATGGGGACAGTCATTTTTGACCACACAGGGACAGCTATCTTGTGTTTTGGAGTTATGGTCAATTTGCATATCATTATTTTATTAGATAAAATGAGATAAGATAGAGGACTGGTGTATGGGTGGAAGCAGGGCTGGTTTGCCCTGAAGGATGTCTCAGATCAGGGTGGGATGGGGAGGCCTGGATGAAGGGCCTGTGGTAGTTTGCAGGCCGGCCACGTGCTCTGGTGACCCAAGTGGAGGCCCTGGTATCCGGGATTTATTTATCTTCCATAATTGAAACTTTGTTGCCTTGAGTGGAGGCCAAGGCAGGCCTGAGCTGCAAAAGCTTGGCTTCCTCCATCGCTCATGGCAACTCAAACCACCTGCTCTCTCCAGCTCTGTGATTGCTTTCATTTTTTGTTGGGATTTATTTATTTTCTATAATTGAAACTTTGTAGCCTTGAGCGGAGGCCTGGGCTAGCCAGAGAAGGTGGAAAGCTTGGCTTCCTTCATTGCCAACAAATCCCAAGCCCCCTGTTCTCTCCATGGCTACAGCCATCTTGGTTGGGTTAATTTGCATACTCACTCCAGATTGGCTGGTGGGCATGGCTTGTGGGTGTAACAGAAGTATAATCAATTTTTATATCACTCTTGTATTAGATAGGATAGCTCACTAGTATTATACGCATACTTTCTTTTTTTAAAAATATATTTTATTGATTTTTTACAGAGAGGAAGGGAGAGGGATAGAGAGTTAGGAACATTGATGAGAGAGAGACATCGATCAGCTGCCTCCTGCATGCCCCCTACTGGGAATGTGCCCTTGACCTGAATCAAACCTGGGACCTTTCAGTCTGCAGGCCCATGCTCCATCCACAGAGCCAATCTGGTTTTGGCAATGCATATTTTCTTGGTAACAGATTTTCAAAGTGAGAATGTAAGGGCTTACAGGAATTTTTATATATAGAATGTATGTATGTGTTTACACATCCTATATTTTGCCTGCTTGAAAACACCTAAAAGGTGTAGAAGTAATTTAAATTGAAATTCAAATGATTTTTACCCTATTGCTCCAATTTACATTTAAACAAGCATTGACTTGCTGTCACTTCCTGCTTTTTCATCCTGACTGATTCTCTGAATTGGACACAGATTTTTATGTTATCTATTTTTACATTCTTATCAAATTGAAGGACAATGTCAAGAAAGTTGAAGTTACTCTGGAAGGCTTAGAGACATGAAGGAAAGTCTATTGAAATGATGGGTAAAATAACATACCTTTTCACCAAAGAGTTGAGGAATTACAAGGCTTTCTACCTGTTGACATCTCATAGACATTGTACAGGAGAATTTTATGCCTTTTTATTTGCAAGATTTAAAACAGACAAAATTTTCCCAAGAAGTAATAAGTGGGAAGTTAGTGAAGATGTTTACAGTTTTGTATAATCTCTCTAGACTAAGTTCTAGAAAAATCTAAAAGCCACTTGGTGTGGGGTGGAGTGGGTCAATGAGGAAAAAGTGGACATCTATAATGCTTTCAATAATAAAGATTTTAAAAAGTCACTTAGTAAGATTTTTATTATATAACGTGTTTAGATAGCCCTGGATAGAAATGATGGTTTTGATGCCATTGTAATAACCTGGTAATAAAGGAAGAAAGGGAAGACTCTATATAGGCATGCCACTATACAGCTTTGCCAAAAAGCTGCATTTAACACTCTCTAAGTCTGTTCCCTGCTGATTGACGAGGGAATGGACTAGACAAATACTTTAGACACATGTCCAGGAAATGAATGAGTGATGCGGGAATGTACTTACCTCTCTGCCAGTCATATCTCGGAATAAATTAGTGACCAGGATGGGTGTGACCACTGCAAGTATGAGAAACCTAAATATTTAAACTTGTAAACAGCAGAAGTTTGCTTTCTTTGCTCTCTTCTCCCTCTCATGTGTTGGGTTGAAGACTCGCCTGTATCAGTAGGATGTGCTCCCCTTTGCCTACAAGGTGCACTCCCATGTTGGACTCCACACATGGATTAATGGAATGTGGCCTAAATGCTGAAACACGCATGGTTGCAACATGGAATGGAAGCTCTGAACAATGGCCCTGTTTCTGCTCTGCTGGGACCCCAGCTACACCTTTTCCAGGACTGGCTTAAAGGGCAAGGGAATTTGCAACCTGAAATCTCTACAGGTAACTCCACACCAATAAAAATCTTGTAGCACCTCTCAGGCTCCTGTGTGAATCTTAGGAAATACGTTTTCTGAATATATTGCAAGAACCTTGCTCCCACAAGACACCAGGGAGTTTAATTTTTCCAAGAAGAGTTTTAACATATTTATTTTCATATTGCTCTATTTTTAATATCACAAAAATGTTCTTCATTTATTCTCAAATATAGTTTGATTATCAGATACTGTATAATTAAAACCTACCGTTAGAAGATATTATGGATATAATAGTATTACAAAATACTTCCTCTGCCCTCAATATGTTAATATACATTCAATGGTAAATTAAAACAACCTTATGAAAGTTAACTTAATCAAAAAGTTTGTGATAATTCTCTTTAAATTACTGATCTTTATTTGATGAATAATAGTTCAGAAGAAGAGCTAAATGAAATGGGGATAAGAAATTTATCAGATATAGAATTCAGAATAATGATTACAAGGATGCTCAACAGCATGAAAAAAAGATATAGAAACTATGAAAATAGATCAGTTATAAATGAAGAATGACAGCACTAATAAGGAATATATTAGAAGAAATACACAGCAGATTAGGAGAAACTGAGAATCAGATCAGGGAATTAGAAGATAGATAAAAAAAAATCACTCAAAGAACTGAAAAGAATTATTTATGTGCTATTTTCAAATGTATCCAGATTATATCACATGTTCAAATTTGCAATACCATATTTAAATGTAATTCCCGGAAAACACAACTATATTTTCCTGAAGATGTTTTTATACACCAAACATTGACAGGAAAATAAAGACTCTCTCTCTCTCTCTCTCTCTCTCTCTCTCTCTCTCTCTCTCTCTCTCTCTCTCTCTCTCTTCATATATATATGAGGGAATGGACTAGACAAATACTTTAGATACATGCCCAGGAAAGGAATGAGTAATGCGGGAATGTACTCTCTCTCAGAGGGAGGGAGGGAGAGAGAGAGAGAGAGAGAGAGAGAGAGAGAGAGGTAATATACAAATTGTCTGGGACACTATAATGTCATGATCGCTCAGGATGAGGCTGTGCACACAGGTGGGCAGGGGTGTGTGTGTGTGGTGAGGCAAGCCATGGATGGCACAGGGCTAGAGATAAGGGAGCCTGCCAGCCACAGCATGCCACCAGTCCTGCCTCTGTACATGACCTACAGAGAAACATCTTTTCTGACTGCTCATTGACTAAGCTCCCAGTATGCCACTCGCAGTGTTCTTGGTAACTTGGGTTAAAATGAAGGTCCGCTGCTGGAGGGGCTAAGAAATGTCATATCTTGTCCTAGCTGGTTTGGCTCAGTGGATAATGCCTCTGCCTGCCGACCACAGCGTCTGGGTTCAATTTCCATCAAGGGCATGTACTTAGTTGCAGGCTCCTCCTTGGCCAGAGCCCAGGTCAGGGCTCAGGCAGGAGGCAACAAATGGAAGTGTCCCTCTCATTTTGATGTTTCTCTCTGTCTTTCTTTTCTCTTCCACAATCTCTAAAAGTCAATGGAAATATATCCTCAGGTGAGGATAAAAAATGAAAGAAAGAAAAAAGAAAGGAAGGAAGGAAGGAAGGAAGGAAGGTCATATCCTATGAAAGATATCTTGAAAATGCCTAAAGAAATTTTGTCATTTGTTCATGGTGAAGGGGCTGGACTCAGTGTTGAGGAAAACACCTTGGTGTCTGTGGTGGCCGGCAGTGGCACAGCAGAGGGGTGATGGGGTTGACACATTCCCCTGATCAGCCCAGTAGCCTCCCACAAAGGGAGGCCAGAGTGATGCTTAGGCCTGCTCCCCTGAGGGCTCCTGGACTGTGAGAGGTGGCAGGCTGGGCTGAGGGAACCCCCCCCCCTAACCAATGGACAAAGACACCAGGGGAGTGAGGGAATGAGTGTGGGGCAGGGAGAGGGAGATAGAATGAGGGAGGACAATGTGGTGATAACACATATTTAACACCTTAAATCAATAAAATAAATAAATAAATAAATAAATAAATAAATAAATAAATAAATATTTATCCATCTGTGAATGGAAAGGATTAACTTTCTAGAAATAGTTTAAAATGTTTATTTGAAAATATGACCCTTCTCTCCATAATTAAAGTCCTTTAAACATATCACTAACCATATTTTAGGAACCATGATCTGAATATATTAGCACAAATATTATAAAAATATAAATGCAGCTAATTAATTAATTGGCCAAGGCAGTGGAAATTGCAAATGTGAGAGGGTAGTAAGTATAGTGCTGGTATTTGAGATGGTTGCCTAGAAATTAAGTGACAGCAATCTAATTCTAAATGAAGAAATTTAGGTTTTAAAATCCTTCGGATAGATTCTAATCAGATTGCTTGCTACAGGCACCTAGCATTATGATAAGAGAATGGATGTTCACGACACACTGATATACTTAAGACATTATTATTATGTCAAAGCCAGATGCACCCATATATAGTCAAAATACAATCTGGTTTATCTGAAAGTACTGTGAGAATCCTCATCCTTCAATAAACAAATAAAGCTTTGACGCTATTTCCCCTGAAGCAGCATGACTTAGAAATGCCAGGAATTGGCTATCTTTTGACTGGATTTGGAGATCAGTGTGAAACCACTTTTCACAGTGTCAGAAGTCACAGGGAATTTCTCCTGATCAGCATTATAGTGCTTCTCATTACACCAGGCTTTTGTCATCCTGGAGTGATCCCTAAGGACATGGCACACACCATTTTAACTATATTTTAAGTCAGACCATCGCACACAAATGCAGAAAATTTGGTAGACACTGGCTTAGCCACGGTACATGACAATCAGGCAAAACACAAAAAGACAGAAAGTGAATTATAAAATAAAGCATACATTTGAATTTGTTTCTTTATTAACTGGAGTTCAGCTTGTTGTATCCTAGGGCATACATAATGTAAACTTCACTAAAGTGTTATTCGAATGAGTGGAGAAAATGAAATATTTTGTTAACTCAATTTTTTTTTATCTTATTCATTTATTCATTTTCTTATTTAACCTTTGACACCCTCATTCAATTTTCATCCCCACTTCTGGCAACTGCCAGTCTGTTCTCTATATCTATGAATTTTTTGTTGCTGTGTGTGTGTGTGTGTGTGTGTGTGTGTATGTGTGTATGTTTAAATTTGGTATTTGTTTTTCTTTGTCTGACTTATTTCACTAGAATCTAGAAATAATACCATAGAGGGGCATCCATGTTGTTGAAAATGACAAGGATTTATTTTTTGTGGCTGAATT
Source organism: Lasiurus borealis (assembly GCA_004026805.1). Lineage (NCBI taxonomy): Eukaryota > Metazoa > Chordata > Mammalia > Chiroptera > Vespertilionidae > Lasiurus > Lasiurus borealis. Next base: position 16,432 of record PVJN01019434.1, on the reverse strand, counting down.
ATATATATATAACAATTTCCTTATACTTAGGTTTTTCCATTAATGGCTATATATATATATATATATATATATATATATATATATATATATGAAAGCTTAAGCGACTGTTATGACCAAACAACTGGAACAACCAGTGGACCAGTCACTATGACACACACTGACCATGAGGGGGCAGATGCTCAATGCAGGAGCTTCCCCCTGGTGGTCAGTGTACTCCCACAGCCAACCTCCTGTGACCAGTGAACCTCTCCCGTCTCTCCCCGCTGCTGGCCAACCTCCCACAGTCCCTAACCCCAGCCAGCTGGCCAACCTCCCATGCTCCCTCCCCGTGGCTCTCCCCTGGCCAGCAGGCCCTGATTGGCCTGACCCTGATCAAGACTGGGTAAGACAGCCCCAATGGGCCCTGATCACTGACCAGGTTTAGGGACACCACCCATGCACAAATTCATGCACTGGGCCTCTAGTTGTAAATAATGGTGCATTGAACATAATGGTGCAAATATCTTTCAAGTTAGGATTTTCATTTCCTTCAGATAAATGCTCAGATGTGAAATAGCTGGATCCTACTGTAGCTCTAGTCTCATTCAATTTTTTCAGGCACCTCCACTTTGTAATTTGGCTGCACCAATTTATATTCCCAGAACAGTGTACTTTTTTAATAAAATAAACTAGAAAGAATATGAAGGTTAATTTTACAGAACTGTTTAATGTAAAATATTAGACCAAAGTGGTATTTTTATGAAATTACTGACATAGTAAGGTAACACCCTTTTTTCTTTCCTTTTTCACCAGAGCTTCATTTCCTCATAAAATAGCCATGTGGCTAATTTAAAATGACCTCATTCTAAGGGATCTGGCAGCTATTATTTCCTAGTTCCTTCTTTGCCTACTAGTAAGTCTAATAGAAGAACTCATTTTTCTTCCAAAGTAAATGATTTTAGGATGTTATATTGCTGAAATTTCTAAGACTTCAATATAATAACAATTCTATATGATAAAAGTCAAACAACTGAAATGCTGGAACAACCACAAAGACCAGAGACCAGAACACCAAGGCCCCTGGTCCAGGGTAGCCCCGCCCCCAGGGAGCAGTTAGAATCACTCCTAGGCAATGCAATAGGATACAAATTTGATGGGGGAAAGTCGGATAAATGGGGGAAGGGGAGGTCTTAAGGGTCTGTTATTGCCCATATACAGAGTCAGCACCATAGTCCTCAGTGTCGCAGTATTTGGACGTGACTTCTGGTGGGAAATTGTTTCTATTGAGTTTTGCTGTTCCCTTACAGCAAGGAAGATCAGAATTAAAGGTTTCATTTGTTATCTTGGTTTGAAATGGAAGAAAATGGGATAGTGACAGATAAGAAGCTTTGGAGATAGTGAAGGGCAGTTTGTCCAGACTGTTGAGAGCTCAGAATTAGAGTTTGATTGGGATAGAAATCCAACTAATAGCACCCTGAAATTTGCCTGAAATTTGAGGACTCTACTTTTAGGTTTTCCAGTTCAAGTCTTTAAAACATTCCTGGTTGGAAAGTGTTTGTATAGAAGCCCTTAAGTATTAAATATTTGCTATGTTTACCATGCTTATCTCTAAGAAATAGTCAATAATGTTAAATACCTCATGTTCTCAAGGAGCTTGAATTTTAAAATAAAAAAATAAAGAAGAAATATAAATATTAAAAATAAAAAAAGAAGAAGCTTGAGTTTTATTCAAAAAGTCTTCAAAGGCTTATCTTATGTAATAAAAGCCCAGTAAATGAAATGTTGGAACAACTAGAATGACCAGAGATCAGAACACCATGACCTCTCCCCCAGGCTAGCCTTGCTCCCCAGGGAGTGGTTAGAGGTGATCAGACAAGCAAGCAGGCAGAGTAGTTAGGGAAAATTGGCAGGTAGACGAGTGGTTAGGGGTGATCAAGAAGGCAGGCAGAAGTGGTTAAGGGCAATCAGGCAGGCAGGCAAGCAGTTATGAGCCAGCAGTCCAGGGTGGCAAAAGGGATGTCTGACTGCTGGTTTAGGCCCGATTCACAAGGATACCTGACTAAATCAGCAGACAGACATCCTCCGAAAGGTCCCGGATTGCAAGAGGGTGCAGACCAAGCTGAGGGACCCCTCCCATGCATGAATTTCATGCACTGGGCCTCTAGTAATGTTAGAAGCCTCATCAAATAAAGAACCATAAAGGAAATATCTGATAAAAAAAATTTTAAGTTTCTGAACTTTCATTCCTTTCTCTATTTCTCCCCCTCCTTTCCCTATCTCTGTCTACTACCAAACACAGACACATAGCCCACAAACATACACAATGAAAAAAAACTTTAGGTAAAATATCTTTACTTTTTAATAATAGATATAAAGAAAATTTAAAAAACAAAAGTCATAAAATAATACTTATTTTGGAGTTTACTTATTGCACACAAAACATTTGAAATTCTTCTAAGAAATTTAACTGTCTCACCAGTATTTTTTTAACCTGAGCGGGAATTTAGATATATAAATATTACTTTATTACCATAAAGAAAATGTCACTTTTTAGTAGAATAACAGATGGCCTGGTCAAACTTCTCTCAATATTCTAAGTAAATAAAAAGAAAATGTCCCATTCCATCATATTCACTACTCTGATCTTATTGAATTATAGAGGCTATCTAACACATGAATAGGTTTGTTTCTTGAAATCTGTCATGATAGATGCACTATCTTAGCACAGTGCCTGATCTAAATGGGTGTTTGATATCTGCTGTTGAATGAATAATGGACATACTTTACATAGGATAAAATGAGCCAGAGATTCATCAGACACTGTCAGAAAACAGATACCATGCAGACCTGGGCATCAGATCATGGAGAAGAGAGAAGCACAGGTTAGTTACATCACGGGGTAACTTATGCTTTGTCAAATACCCTTAGTGTACTGATTGATACTAAGTACTGAGATGTTTAACAATCAGTGCTTTTTGAAGCTTCTGTCATATTGGAAATTTGAGAATGAGTCTGTGTTGCAGATTGATGGGCCAAATATTTTATTTTCCCCATTAGGGGTATGTTTGGGGTGATGCTTGCTATCACTAGTGAAGCATAATTAAGGTTTTGTAAGATATGTCAGAAGATGAGATAAGCTGTTGAAATTATGATATGTTTCTATGTATTGCTTCTCATAAATTATCACTTTTATTTTTGACTTAATAAAACTGGAATTTTACACATCCAAAATACAGCATCATGATATATTTCTTATTTAGTATACTATATCTGATGTCTATCATATTTCATGTTCTGTTATAGTTCTAGAGCTACTTAAGTTTATCATGACATTGTGGGAGGAGGTTAGGTTGGCATACACAGAAGTCTCCATATTCACTTAAACTCCCTGCTATAAACTGAGAGTAGACATTGTGTTAAGCATTATGGATATGTACATAGCATAAGTTCTTAGTAAAAGTAATTTCACTTAATACAGAAAAAATCAACTGTGTTCACTTTGGCAAATATGGGAAAGAGAAATCTCTCAATCTAGCCTAATTTTTATTGTGCTACAATCAGATTTATAAGTAACACTGGGAACAGTACTTCAGGAAATGATGATATTTAACTTTAGTAAAAAAAAAAAAGAAATTGGCTATTGCTAATAAAACATTTCATTAGACAATGAAACATCAATAGGATAAAGGGCATGTAAACCATAAATAACAACTAAATAGTGTTGTTTAAGTAGAGAGAATGAAATCATTACACAATGAAAAATAATACATCTTGCAGGTCCCTGAAGATGAAACTGCTGATCCATTTAGATATTTGGCATATACTTTAACTTTTTAAAAATAGATATGCATCTGTCATACTTCATTTCCATTTTTCTCACTTGAAGTTTATGATGCATATTATGCATATAAACCTAGGTCAAGCATACAAATTATACTCTTATAATATTATACTTTCTGGATCTCCAGTAACTCTAGAATACTTACTGGACCCTAGTGGGACAGAATCATCCAACAATCACATTTATAATGAAGGTTTTAAGTACTAATTCTGTAGGTCACATGTAGGACACAGATATTTTATCTGGAATGCAAGTGTAAGGTATACTGGAATCTATGACTGATTATATTAATTAAATTGAAGGAAAGAAAAACAAAGCAAAGTACTTGAAAAGTTTAGTTAAAAATGTATATATAAGTGGATCCCACTCCTTTTACACTCCAGGAACTTAATTAAGAATCAACAGCTTCACTCTCTCGTGTGTATATTTTCTTTTTGCTCCAAAACCGATAAAAGTAATTTGAGATTTATGATAGGAAAGGTATTATTTTATAACAGTGACAACTAGAAGAACATGCTATAGATAGGAACTTGATGCATACTTTTTTACATATATAACTTACACATTTAAAAAGGACCTGAAACCCAGTTCTAACTGGCATTTATTCCTGTGGATAATCTTATCTAATAAAAGAGTAATATGCAAGTTGACCATCACTCTAACACACAATATGGCCGCCCTCATGTGGACACAAGAAGGCTGGCAGGGGAGAGCTGTTGTGGGTGATCTGGGGAAGGCAATTGTGGGCAATCAGGCCAGCAGAGGAGGGCAGTTAGGTGTGACTGAGCTGGCAGAGGATGACAGTTGGGGGAAAACCAGGTCTATAGGGGAGGGCAGTTGTGGGTAACCAGGCCAGCAGGGGAGAGTAGTTGGGGGAGAACAGGCCTGTAAGGGAGAGCAGTTAGGAGAGGGCATTAGGGGTGACCAGGCCAACAGGGGAAGACAAGAGAAGGCATTAGGGGTGACTGGGCCAACAAGGGAGGACAGTTAGGGGCAATCTGGCTGGCAGGGGAGGGCTGTTAGGGATGACCATCCCAGCTGGGGAGGGGAGTTAGGATAATCGGGCCAGCAGGGGAGCAGTTATACATCAATCAGGCTGGCAGGAGTGTGGATAAGGGTGATCAGGCTGGCAGGCAGAAGCAGGTAGGGGCAATCAGGCAGGCAGGTAATCAAGTGGTTGAGGGCCAGCAGTCCTGGATTATGAGAGGGATGTCTGACTTCCCATTTAGTTGGACATCCCTTGAAAGTTCTCAGATTGGAGAGAGTGCAGGTGGGCTGAGGGACACCTCTCTTCCATTCACGAATTTTGTGCACCAGGACTATATTTTCCTAAAACAGAAAATGCTATCTATGATGTACATTTGGCCAATATTTTAATATGAGAGCAATCTTTTGAGTAAAAACTATTAGACTTATGATTAAAGTAGTTCCCCTTTTTGCTAATTTTTTTCTTATTTTTTAATATCTGTCCCAGTTATTAAGTCAGAAACATCTCCAAAAGGATATAGTAAAAATCATTGTTATGTATGTTATACTAGGTTTTAATATGTCCTGCAATAGACCAATACAATTATAAACTACTTAACTTTGACAAATAAGCAAAGAAAATACAATGGGGCAAAGATAGTCTTCATAAAATTGTAATGTAACAATTAAGACATTTATATTCAAAGAGTGAATGTAGACACAGATTTTAGGCCCTTCACAAAAATTAACCCCAAATAGTTCGTAGACCTAAGTATAAAATAAAAAACTATAGAACTTTTAAAAGATAACAGAAGAAAATCTAGATAACCACAGTTTTGGCTGTGATTTTTTTTAACACAACACCAAAGACACAATCCATGAAAAAAATAACTGATAAATTGGACTTTCCTAAAATTAAAAAATCTTGCTCTTTAAAAAGCAATCAATGGAAAAGTATGCAGATATACAAAATAAGGCACTCTTACTTTTGCAACAGCTTGCATGGACCTGGAGATTATGATGCTAAGTTATATAAGCCAGTTAGAGAAATACAGGTATCATATAACCTCTCTTACATGTGGACTCTAATGAGCAAAATAAACTGAAGAACAAAATAGAACCAGAGCCATGGATAGATACATGAAACAGACTGACAGATATCAAAGGGGATAGAGGTCAGAGGGATTGGATAAAAGAAAGTAAAGAGATTAGTCAAATAGACATATATGCATAGCCCATGGAATGGACAATAGTGTTTTGAAGGCCAGGAAGGAGGTAGGGGGGCCTGAGTGGAGGTGAGCAAAGGAGGTAAATGGGTGACATCTGTAATAACTATGCATAGCCCCTGAAAGTTATTCACATCAAATACCTATTTTAAAGTGATATATTTAAATTAATGTCTATTACTGTTAAGTAAAAAGAGATGAGTAAGGGTCCTTTTAGAAAATAAAAAACACTTCTGAAGTGATATAGTTAATCTGTATTTTATTGTGCAAGAAAATAAAATATAACTTGCTAAAAATTTATTTCAAAATAGTTTTCTCAGAAGAGAATTGGCTACTTTAATTTTGTGATTTTATTTTCTTTCTTTACAACAAAATTCATAGATCAAGTTGATGGGCCATCAAACATTAATTGGTTATTATATAAACACATTTAACAGCTGCATTTATTCCATAAACAAAGGCAGGTCAAATATGTCACAGAATAATGGATCTAAATTAGTTGTACATAACCTATAATTTATTATTCAGATATGAAAAATGACTTTTGGTAATAAATTTCTCATATAACTAATCAAGTTTATTTTCCAAACTCTGAAGAAACCATTAATTTGCCTTGTTATAATAATCTATTTTAATGGGTCTTTAAGAACTCCCTATATGGCTACTAATGACTTTGAGTATAAAAGTTATCTCGTGTTTCATCTATTCCTAATTTTATATTCATTAATCATTGAAATCTTTGAAGCATTGACATTTTTCTACAGAAATCAACAGCTGAGTGCATTCACAAAAAAAATGATTTATATAAAGTTAAAGAGCCTTCTCAGAGACGAATGAAAAGGCAATTTCCTTGTATAGCAAGTCTTTGGCAAGGAGAGCTTAAACATAGGCCTTCTAGAAGTCACTTACATGCTAAGTATTCTCAATGCTTCAAAAATTCAGAACTCAAACAAAGTATAGTTCTTCATTGGAAAATACATGCATTAAAGCCAGTTGTTAGTGGTGATCTTCTAATAGTAACATTATCCCTGAGATACTGAGACAGAAGACAGATAAATAGGGTTGTGACCCTGGAAGAAGGAACTGAAACCATGAACCCAGCTAGGCAGAGTGACTAAGACACCCCACCTGAGTGAGGAAGGAAGGGTGCATGCCAGACATGAACTTGAAATTGTTTGCATAGTGCTTAGATAGACAGATACAGGTAACCAATCAGAAGGCAGTGAGGCAAGCCTGTAAACAAAACAGTGCAGGCTCCCCTTTCATCTCCTCCAATGCAGCTCACAATGGATACTGATGTTCCTGTTGGGAGAGCATATCCCCTGTGTCCATGTGGCTTATGGCCGTGTGGGCCTCCACACATGGACTATTGGACTTTAATTAGCTTGGATGCTGAACTACTCCTCATTGTAACAGGAAAAGGAAGCTCTCAACACTGGGCTATTCCCAAACCCCAGCAGCACCTTTTCCCAGACTGGCTTCTTCTAATAAACTTTGGTTCCATTAATCATTTTTTGTCTTCCATTTCTTTCTTCAATTTTCATGAGACAAGAACCCAGAGTCAAAGCACCCACAATTTTAGTTTCAATGCTATGGCACTAGCAACCATGACTTAACCAATCTTTGACAACCAGTTTCCTGCTCAATTATTTGGACTACTTTGGCCTGACAATATATATATATATATATTATCACAGTGGTTATCATATATAATAAAAGCCTAATATGCAAATTAACCAGTGGAATGACCAGTGGAATAACCAGTTGCTATGACATGCACTGACCACCGGGGGACAGACACTCAATGCAGGAACTGGCCCCAGCCCACAAGCCCTTGGCCAGCCATGGTGGGTGCCAGCAAGTGACCCCCTATCACTCCACCAGTTGCCTCTCAGGCGGGTGCCAACAAGGGGTAGGGCCATTGAGCAGGCAGTGCCAGGCCAGCCGAGGTGAGTGCCAGCAGGTGACCCACAATCACTCCACCAGGTGCCATTCAGGCAGGTGTCAGTGGAGGGTAGTTACCATTGCTATTCCACTTAAAGTTGATTATGGTTTTGAGTCATTTAGCTAGAACCCATTTCTATATTTATAAAAGTTTAGTTGCTGTACACAGCCATGTTCTTATCAATAATTAATGAATTTTCTGCTGAAACTGGTTTGGCTCATTGGATAGAGCGTTGGTCGGCCTGTGGACTGAAAGGTCCCAGGTTCAATTCTGGTCAAGGGCATGAACCTTGGTTGTGGGCACATCCCGTCAGGGGTGTGCAGGAGGCAGCTGATCGATGTTTCTCTCTCATCGATGTTTCTGACTCTCTAGCCCTCTCCCTTCCTTTCTGTAAAAAGTCAATAAAATATATTTAAAAAAATAAGAATTAATGAACTTTCCTAATTGTTATAAAAGTTTGATAACCTCAATTCCTTATATTTTAAATTTGCCTTTGTTTGAGATATTACCTCCAAGACTTCTTAGCTTTCCAAAGGAAATTTTCCCCCAGACATTAAAAAGTAGGGAGAATGTATATGTTAGAACCTAAGAAATCCCAATCTATACTAATAAAAGGGTAATATGCCAATTAGAGTGGATGTCTTCAGGACATCCTTCCAGACAAAGCCGCAATGGCTGCAAGGCCTGGGGCTCAGGCAGCCATGAGCCCCGCCAGTGATGAGGGCCAAGGGCAGGCAGCCATGGCAGGAGCTGTGCGGCCCAGGGCTCAAGACTCACAGATGAGGGGGCAGAAGTGGCGGCAGCAGCAAGAGGGTGATAGGGGCAGCACCTTCCCCTGATCAGCTGGCCGCCTCCCACAGAGGGAGGCCAGCCTGCAGCTTATGCCTGCTCCTCATGGAAAGTGGGCTTACGTTATCAGTAGGACATCCCCTGAGGGCTCCCAGACTGTGAGAGGCGGCAGGCCAGGCTGAGGGACCCTCCTCTAGGGCATGAATTTTTGTGCACTGGGACTCTAGTAATTATATAAGAACATTCACCATGAAGAACATGTAAAAGAGCATTGCATAGTAAGGAGTTTAATATCTTAAAGGCCATGTTTGCATTTGTTATTAGGTTGGTATTTTCATTAATCTTTTGTTGGTATTTATGGGTAAGGAGAGAAAACTTTGAGGAGAGATATATATTTTTTTTTCAAATTATACTCAATGAAGACAGAATATGATATTAAAACTGTTTAGCATGTTATCGTTGTAGTAAGCATAAAGGTGCACACGTGTCTAACAATGCTTTTAGATATTGCTCAAAATATAAAAAGTAGTGGCATATGTGTATTGCACTGGAGATCTAGCAAAGCACAGATCAGATATGGGCTCTCTTCTCATGGAGCTTATATATTGAGAAGACATATATTTCCACAGGTTGATGCTTTTCTTCAATGTGTGGTTTCCATACAATAATCTTATCTGCCTTGTATGTATCTGTCAAAATAATGTTTTAGGCACATTTAATTTCTATTTGTTTTATGAAGTATCACTGAGTTCATTTTGCATTAATTGTCAAATATTTCTCAATATACATTTTATAAAACATGAAGGGAACTCTAGAACACTGCTGGTGGGAATGCAGACTAGAGCAGCCATTATGGAAAACAGTATGGAATTTCCTCAAAAAAATAAATATGGAACTGCCATTTGACCCAGTGATCCCACTTCTGGGAATATATCCTAAGAAACCCAAAACACCAATCAGAAAGAATATATGCACCCCTATGTTCATAGCAGCACAAGTTACAATAGCTAAGATCTGGAAAGAGCTCAAGTGCCCATTAGTAGATAAGTGAATAGAAAAGCTGTGGTTGAAAATAGGCCATGTTGAAATAAACTTGGCATCTTACATATAAAAGCTATGAAATTATTTAAAAAAATCCCCCAAAACAAAAAAAACACAACTGAATGTATTTGTTGTAGAAGTTAGCTCTAAATATTAAGTGACATTTTATAAGAACTTTAGTAAAAATGTGTTATGTTCATAGGAATTGTTTTATTTTGAGAGTCAGTATGTTTTATTTGGGAAAGTCAATATATAAAAATGATGATGATGATGTTAATAATAATGACGACAGTGATGTTGATGAGGAAAATAGTTGTGTTGACAGCAAAAAAAATATCCTAATTAAATGTAGAAACTTAAGGAAAAATTTAAAAATGTATCCCTCTTTGAAACCTATATTGACTGAAATTATGTCTTGATAACAGAAGCAACAAAGATTATAGTTAGAACAGTCACTAAATTATGGCCTTTTTTTTTGGTTTATTTTTTTAATCTTCATTGTTGAAAGTATTACATATGTGTCTCTCTCCTCCCACCCCCAGGACTTCACCACCTTATTATCTATGACTATAGATTATGCATATATGAATATGAATTCATTGGTTGATCTCTTCATACCCACCCCAATACTCCCCTACCTGCCCTCTGAGGTTTGACAGTCAGTTTCTATGTCTCTGGGTCTAATTTTTGTTCATCAATTTATCTTGGTCATTAGATTCCACATATGAGTGAAATCATGTATGTGTTCCTTATCTTTCTCTGACTGGCTCCTTTTGCTTAACATAAATTATAATTTTTTTTCCTTCCTCCCTTCCTTCCTTCCTTCCCTCCCTTCCCTTCCCCCCCTACTCTCTCTCTTTCTCTCTCCTTCCTTCCTTCCTTCCTTCCTTCCTTCCTTCCTTCCTTCCTTCCTTCCTTCCTTCCTTCCTTCCTTCTTTCCTTCCTTCCTAAGGACTACACCTGCAGATATCCTAGAATTGGTTGAGGGTCCTTGTTTCTCATGTAATTGCCACATATACTAATACCTAGCTTTCTAATGTCATCAGTGGTAATTAACTGCCACTTCCTTGTTTGAATTTACTTTTCTTCTGGTTATCAGCGAAGTGAGCTCTTATATGTATATTAGTCCTTCAGATGTTTCTTTCTATGACTTGCCTATTCATAATCTTCGACTATTTTTATAGTGGGTTTATATAGTGGGTTTTTGTCACTTAAAGGAGTACCATGGACAAGGTATGTTCATAACTTGTTAACTTTAGACATTTAAGTAACTATATTTACCCAGTCTAACACTAATCTTTAAACTTTGCCTACCGAATTCTTAATTAAATAGAAGTTTCTCATTCTGATGGAGTCAAAGAAGCCTTAAACAGCTTAAATATACAGAGGACAATATCAGAGAAACAGAGACCTATCAAGAAAGCTTTCTTCAGCCCCTTCTAGTTTTAGGATACCATTTCCCACACAAATACAACCAGAATTAAATCACTGTCATCTCCTCAAAAGACACCCATAATCTTTGTTAATTACCTCATTTTTAAATCCATCATCTTTGAGATCCTATTTCTTCTTTTAAAATTCCAGGCATAGAATGTTTGCATTATATGCTACTTTGCCATCTTGTCCACCAGACTTCATAGTAACAAAGAATTTACCAACAACCATTCTTTCTAAAATTTAAATAGAGATTGTTTTTCTTAAAGCACATCAACAATGTTGAAAATTCATAACCTCCTCAGATACCCGGTACAAATTTGGTTAGCATTTGATATTATTTGACCACCAACTCTCTTCTTATTAAAAGGCTCTACATTTCTAGTTGCATTTTTTTTGGTTGTTGATTTCTTCATAAGCTATTTTTAAGTTGATTTATGAGGGTTAAATTAAATTTAAAAAACTCATCCATTTGGGATTATTATTTTGATTAAAATAAGTACATAAGAATGCATTTATTCTCATTAATAATAAAATTCAATTTTTTATTGTGGACATTAACTCTGTGTTTTTCATGTTTATTTTAATGTTATCACTGTCATAAAATGATATTCATGGTTTCTATGGGTGTAAAGAAATTCACTATTTTAAGTGTTTAAATGGACATCTTGGAAGATTTCTTATAAATAATATCTCTACTAGCTAAAAATTGTTAATCATGTTTTTTAAAGAAATGTACATTACATAATTCTATAGTTCTATATTTATTAATGAAAGTATTTAAATTATATTTATCCAGAATTTTCCAAAAATCACTTAGACTTACATCCTTTACTCAATTTGACCCTCCTTTAATTAAATAATGAAACAAAAAGCCTTTCTAATAAAATCCCCAAAAATATATCAGTCATGTTGTAGTATTTTTTATTTAAGGTTATGTATTCAACTCCATTGATCTCTCTGCATTCTTTTGTCAGTATTATTTTAACTCTATTTTAATTGCTACAGTTAATTGTATCATGTTAGAATACCTACAATCTTTAATATAATGTTACTAATTTGTTCATTGTTTTTCCAGTTTATTTTTAATTTAATTTAATTTAAGAAACATGTTTTTGAGTAAAAGAAATCATCAGAATTTTAGTGATATTTTATTAGGCTTTGATTCAATTTTGAAGAATTGTCATCTTTATACTATTTTTTTTTCTTATATGAGAGTATACTGTGACATTCCAACTATTAAAATCTCTTTTTATATCTCTCAGTAAACTTTGTAACTGTCTTCATATAGTTCCTGAACATTTCTAATTATATATTCCTGGGCATTAATATTCTTTGCTATTATATCACTGACCTACTTATTGCTGAGATATAACAAAGCTATTAATTTTTGCATATATTACTTATATCTAGACACTAAATTCATTAATTATGATTCTTTTTCAGAATTCAAGATTCTCTTGGGATTGAGTTCATAATCACAATGTCTGAAAAAATAATTATTTTGTCTCCCTCTAATTATCATGCTTTTCTGCTTCTTTAGTTTCTTATTATTGATAGATTTAAATATATATATATATATATATATATATATATATATAATAGTTTTGTGACATACTTGTTTTACTCTCAACTTTTAATTATTCTTTCTCTAGTGTTTCATCCTTAAATAAAGCATTTTCAAAATGATCATGGATGAGTTTCAGAAACACTTTGACATCCTAGAGTATATTTTGGTAATATTTTGCATGTATATGCATTTTTAAGAGAGAATTTTTAGCTTAATAAAATTTCAAAGGGGTCCAAATACAAATTCACTTACATAAATCTTGTATTAAGAATTAGTAGATAGATTTCTATGAAAATAATGGTAAAAATTTGATTAAATAAGTAATTTATGCCAAAACCGGTTTGGCTGAGTGGGTAGAGTGTCGGCCTGCGGACTGAAAGGTCTCAGGTTCGATTCCAGTCAAGGGCATGTACCTTGGTTGTTGGCACATCCCCAGTAGGAGATGTGCAGGAGGCAGCTGATCGATGTTTCTCGTCAATGTTTCTAGCTCTCTATCCCTCTCCATTCCTCTCTGTAAAAAATCAATAAAATATACTTAAAAAGTAATAAATAAATAATTTATTATTAAAAAGTTAAATTTACAAATTGGAATTAAAAATCTAATTGACAAAGAAAATATGAAAACAATTATTTACCAACTGAATTACACCATACCTGTATGTTTAAGTCACCAAAATTAGATGGCTTTAATTCTAGAAACTAAATCATAATTTAAGAATAACATATTCACTAATAACCCAGGCCCCAAAGTCCTATAACTTTTGATTTCCCTCTTGGGAGACAGTGTCAGTCTCTAAAACTGGTATTATTCCTCACTGAAATTAGTGTGATTAACCATTCTTTTTTTTTCTTACTAGCACATTGCTGACACTTTGGGAGTTCAGTATAATTAAGCATAAGTGCTTCAGGAAAGATAATTGAGTACCATTAAGTTTGACTACGGAGCTAAGGACAGCTCTGCCACCCTCCATTTCATCCTCACAGCAAACTTGTCTGAGACTCAGAAGGGCAGATAAATAAATATAAAATCTAATCTGGGGAATACACTTGTTAAATGTTTATTTTTTAAAAGTAACTATACTATCTAATAAAAGAGTAATATTCAAATTGACCATCACTCCAACACACAAGATGGCAGCAACAAGATGGCCAGCAGGACAGGGCAGTTGAGAGGGACCAGGCCTACAAGGGAGGGTAGTTGGGAGCAATCAAGCCTGTAAAGGAGGGCAGTTATGGAACACCAGGCCGGCAGAGAAGGGCAGTTGGGGGGACCCAGATCTGCAGGGGAGAGCAGTAGCGGGGGACCAGGCCTGTAAGGGAGAGCAGTTAGGGGTGAACAGGCTCACAGAGGAGCAGTTAGGCATCAATCTGGCTGGCAGGGGAGTGGCTAGGAGGTGATCAGGCTAGCAGGCAGAAGGGGTTAGGGGCAATCAGGAAAACAGGTAGGTGATCAGTTGGGAGCCAGCAGTTCTGGATTGTGAGAGGGATGTTTGACTGCCCATTTAGCCCCAGTCCTACTGTTGTCAGGCCTACACGGGCAGTCAGACATCCCTTGAGGGGTCCCAGATTAGAGAGGGTACAGGCTAGGCTGAGGGACACACACCACACACACACACACACACACACACACACACACACACACACACACACATACCCATGCACGGATTTCATGCACTGAACCTCTAGTTTTGTATATAATAGTAAAAAAAAACATTCTTATATTATTGACCACTATATTCTAAGTGAATTGCTTTTCTAAAAGAGTTCTGAGAGGAAACTTTTCAAATGGATATTGCTAAATAACGTAAGTTATTTTAGAAAGGACAAACTAAAACACTAGTCTGAAGATAATTTTTTAAATAAAAATGTTGTGTACCAAACAATGCCTTTTTATATATTTTAAATGTTTCTTAAACATACTTTATTTATCCAGCAGTACTAATCACAAAGGTTTTCCAATAATTGAAAAATATTCTTAATATGTGATGATTAGAAGGAAACCCATCTGAAAGGGTGAAGAGCATAAAGTAACATTATAAATTGATATTATTTCTTTCTACCATATTCAGAAACATGAACTAAGCTAATAAATACTTTTAAAAGAATTCTATAGAGAATATTCTTTATAGAAAGGTGTTTGTATAGTCTGTATTATACTTTAAGTATTTTAAACATCTCTACATGGAAATACGTTTATTTTTCTTTGCTTAAGAGAAAGGTGGGATTTCTATGGCAAGAGCAATGAAAAATTTAAAGCCTAAACTTTCTTAATTTGTATAACAATTTATAGTAGTAGAATACAAATGAATCACATTCCAGGCTGGTGTTTATTATATGGAAACTGGCAAATTTACTATTTAGGGATTTAAAGCGGATGTTAACTTGCATTGCAGCTTAAATGACTCCAAGAAATAGAGTATATCTCTTCTATGAGGTCTGATCTGTCCCATGTTAATCATATTTCTAGTGTTCCATTACCCAATTCTAAAATACTTTTATGATTGCAAAAAGTATGATTTAAACCTCACCATTTTTTGAGATACATTATTGTAGTTATTTTATTCCCATTACATGACATAATAAATGGAGCATGTTTTATATCTGCACAATTGAATTTAAATGCTTTATATAAGTTGTTACTCACCCAAACATATGCATAGCAATGACTCATCATGATGACTGGTATCAAAGCACCAAGACATCACTGTGGTGTCCATTAGAGTGGGTACCAACCACGTTTTCCATTAGATCAGGCTACAATGTCACTACCAGTCAGTCACTCATAAATTCCTAGGTCTTCACATTAGTATAAACTTCACTCTATCAGTAAGTACCTCTTGGATAAATGAATGCCTGTGTTTTGTTTTGTCTTGTCTTTTAATGTATGACCAGGTACGTTTTTTCTTCCAGCATACAGAAATAAGAGAGAAAAATACCTCATGAGTCTCTGCTGTTTGTGGGTCAGGACAGGTGGCTGTAACACCTTTGTTCTTAGCAAGGATGGAAAGGATGGGCTACTAGTGAAAGGATGGTGGTTCAGAAGCTCCAGGCTGCCTGTCATCTCCTGATACACACTCTGAAGACTCCTTTCCTGGTCTTTTTACACAAAAGCAGAAGCAGGGGCCAATGAGCTCAACTACATAGAGTTCCTCCTGACAAACTAATACCCAGAGCTTCAGATAAACACATCCATACACATGCATAAAACTTCCTCAGACACATACACACAAACACTTATACATACATGTTCACTCTGACATTACACACAATCCTATATAAAATGTTACATTCAAACACATTACTCACAAACCACAATGGTTCACAAATTATTACATTAATGCCATACTTATGAATCAGATATTATTCTAGGTGTCTTACATGTAGTACATAACTGGAATCTCAAAACACTACTATGAAACAAATTCAAATTATCTCAATTTTATTAGGAAAGAACACCCACAAAAATCTATAGTGGCCTCCCAAAGACATCCATATCTGAATCCCTGGAACTGTGAATATAGGCATGGGCAAAAGTAGGAAAAATACCATTACATAAAACATAAATTATAAGTAAGGATATGAAATAGTGACAATAATAATATTAATACAAAGAAGATGAATAAGACTACAAATAATACAAT
>PVJN01019433.1:0-37388 GCA_004026805.1 Lasiurus borealis | reverse complement strand
ATTCCTTCTGACTATAAGATTAAAGGTGGGCAGCATCCGTAAACTGGACCCTTCGTTTTCCAAAATTCCAGCCAAGTGCATAACAGCTCTAATTCTTCTCTCCTAGGAAAACAGAAATGTCTCACTTTATTTTACCATTTGCTCCGAGTAGATATTTATAAAGTGGGATAAACTGGTTCAGTTTGTTATAAATGTATGTGTCACAAGCATTTATGAAAAGAGCCTTATATGCACCACTGGAGATAAAACTATACATTCAGTATTCATTCTCCGTGAGCTGAAGAAACATGGAACCTAAGAAATGGAAGCCATCCCGGGCAGGCAAGTGACCAACGGCAGAATCCATTGGACTTTACCCTTCCTATAAATACAATTATTAATACTTCAGTTACTAAAGCTCTTTATAATCAAAGACTAAGATACTGATTAGTAAACACTGAAGCAGTACACTGAAACACATTCTCATTTGAAGAAGTTCAGAAGTTTAGAAAAGAAGCAGCCTGCAGAAAAAGTTGAGGTGTGAGAGACCTTGCTAAAGATATCCTATTGTCCCTTTCCCTTGGCCAGGCTGGATAAGGGGAGGAAGGGGAAAAGGAGGAGGAAATAGGTAGATCTTGAAATTGTCCACCTAAAACCAAAATAGAAATTTTGGATCACTGAAGTCTGTGGCTCTTTACAAAACAGAGAGAAAATCAGGTCTATAAAATTATTACTGGAAACTTGTTTAAAGTCAGGAGAAAATAGTTAAGATATAAAGCAAAAGAAAATTCTTGTATATTTTTATTTTCCTTTGTTAAGTGTTCCATTAATGGTTATAACAGAACTCATAAATCAATTTCCTATTTTATTATGGTAACTGCATTTGTGAAAATATTTACTTTTATGACATATATTTGAATATTACTCATATACATACAGATGCATACATGAGAGCAAGAGTGATAATAAGACCTATCACTTTTGGGCATTTACTTGGTGTGAGGCACTGTTCTAAAAGCTATACCTATATTAACAAATTTAATCCTTACAAAAAGGTAATGAAGTATGTATATTTTCCAAGGCATTTTAAATGATCCAATTTTAACTTCAAAAGCACATTGCTGAATATGTTCACAAACAGAACCAATGTAGCTGATGATAGTTCATTGAAAAAAGGATACATTTTACACTATGTTATGACACTATCTCAAGGCATTTACTTGGGTCCAAATTTCAAGAGTCCTCTATCACCTCTATTCCCACTGTTATGTTTTCCTCACTTGGTTGGACCTCCTTATAATATAGTGCTAATTTCAATCAAGTCCAAGTTTACTACACCTCTGAATGCCAATCAAAAAACTATAGGCACAAACCTCAAGGTCAAAGCTCTATAACTAGGCCAGCTGCCCAAGATCGATCCTTTGCTACGAAGGCCCTAATGGGGCCAACCCAACCCAAATTATGACACTCCTGTTTGCCTTCTTCATTAGAGCATAAGTAACTTGAATGCTACAGCCATTAGTTTCACTAGTGGGTGGCTCCATTATCACCCCCCAAAATACTGTACAATTACGAAGGCACTTACCATTTGATTTGTTAATAAAGACAAAGAAATCAACATGCATACCTTTATTTTTAAACGCGAGTCTGCACGTAGTAGTTTAATTTTTGACAAAATATTGAAGACAAATGGAAAATGACTAAATATGACAGGATGCTGGGTGTCTACTGAAGTGCCCTATAAATGAAAATAAGAACAATTCTGATAAATGAAAGGACAGAGCTATCTTCCATCTTACCTCATAGCCTTAAACCCCCGATGGATGAAGGTCTCAGTACTTATGGCCAAGGCAATTCAAACAGCGAGGTGAGAGATCGGCAAACTCGTTAGTCAACAGAGCCAAATATCAACAGTACAACGATTGAAATTCCTTCTGAGAGCCGAAAACCGACTTTTGCACATGGACCACAAAGTTTCAATCGCACTGTACGTGTGTGTCCGCACGTGGTATTTTGTGGAAGAGCTACACTCAAGGGGCCAAAGAGCCACATGTGGCTCTTGAGCTGTGGTTTGTTGACCACTGGGTGAGGCAGTAGTACTTAGATACATAAAATTCTAAGAAAATATTTGACATGTACCAATGACAGGTATATAGACCTGGTATTTTCAGTACTCATTTAATTTATCAATTAGTTGTAAATTCTGGGCACTTTCCCAGAGTCTGTTCTACTGTCACCACACTTCTGAAATGAAAAAGAGGTCTGATGTAGTAAATAGTCCACCAGTCCTCTAGGGTGTAGGGAGAGGCCCACCCTTTCATTTTTTGTGCCTTTTTCATATTTGCATGGCATTCTCCACAAAATGCTTGTCTGGTAGGTCCAAGCTACCTGCTCAGGTAGCAACCACTCTTCTGTTAGTGCTGTGGCTCCAAATAAGCCCTGCTATTTCTATTGGGCAATTTTGCAGAGTGCAAGAATTTTGGAAACTCATGTAGAAAGTTACAGCACAAATGCCTATATTAACTCCTTGATGATCACATTTCCTCTCTATACATGCCATACTTACTAAGTTCATTTTCCAAGCATTCCTTTTACGTGCATCTTCATCAAAATCAAGGCAGTGCGTGAGTTCATTTACTTGGAAAATACTTTCAGGCAGTTGAACTTTAGTCTGGTTTACCTTAAATAAAATATAATCTATGAGAAAGTTTTCTATATAAAGATAACTTTGTTTACTGGCTATTAGATTGTCAGAATAAATGCAAATTAAACACTCTTCATAACTAGAATCAAGTTCTCTTCAGTTCCTCCAATGCCCAAACCCCACATTTCCAGGAACATAAAGAATTTCTAGAGGGAGAACCAAGATGGCGGCATAGATCAACACCTGTACTTGCTGCCTCCCACAACCATATCAAAATTACAACTAAAATACAGAACAACTATCATCCAGAACCATGGGGAAGCTGGCTGAGTGGAAGTACTACAACTAGAGAGATAAAGGAGAAAATGTACTGAGACTGGTAGGAGGTGCAGAGACACAGAAAAGGCTGGTTTTTTTAATCCGGAGGGAGATACAAGCTCCCCCTTGCTCTGAGCTCCAGTGCCAGGCGAGACTTGGGGGGTGGAGGAAGGACCAGACACATCCAGGGAGAAACTTGACTGTCGGGGAGAAACTGGCATCAGGGCAGGAACACGGGGATGGCTTTCTTTCAGATGGAGGTGCTCACAGTGGTCACTGTTTCTACGCTGGGACCTCCCTGGTGCAGGGCTGACAGCAGCCATTGCTATGTGCTCCACCCTGGAGATTATCAGAGACCCTGCCCTACCTAATTTATAACTCCACCCAAGCTATGTACAGTGGCTTTTGCATATGAATGGCCTGTCATTACTCAGCCTAAAACCTGTCAAAAAAAGCTACAGCTGGGTCAGGGAGTCCCAAAGCTGCACCAGCAGCCTGCCTTGCTTCACAGCTGGTACTCGTCTGGGCACTTCCAAACCCAATACCAAGAGGAAGAATCTGCAGATCTCTCTGTAACTCCTGCTGGGTGGCCTCCGGCAGTGGCTGACTTTGCACCACCCTGGAGAACCAAAAGCCAGTGACCAGTGGTCAGTGTGAGACCATACCAGATTACAACTCTACACATCCATAAGTGACACACTCAAGGAGAAGACTTAGCATGGAAGCCCATTGAAGCAAGTCCTGCCCAATAAGGGTGTCTCTTGCACAGCAGCTCTTCCACTGCAGACACAGCTGGTCCTCACAGCCAACTGGCATGGAGATTTATTCCTCCCAGTGATACCAACAACAATAAAAACTCAACTATAAGACTATGTACACAGGAGTGTCCACCTCAGGTGATTGGGGAAGCTGAGCCATTGGGCCCTATAGGACACCTACTACACAAGGCCACTCTATCAAACTCAAGAAGACTTAGCAGCTAACCAATACATAGAAACAAACATAGGGAAGTAGCCAAAAGGTGGAGAAAAAGAAACATGTCACAAATAAAAGAAATGGAAGACAGCAAACTACTGGATATAGAGTTCAAAACCACAGAAGATTACTCAAGAATGTTCTAGAAACATCTGAGGAACTTAGTGAGAACTTCAAGGATCTTAGTGAGAATGTAAAAAAAAAAAAAAACGGAAAAGGACCAGTCAGAAATTAAGCATACACTGACTGAAATAAAGAATAATATATAGAGCCCTAAGCAGTTTGGCTCAGTGGATAGAGTGACGGCCTGTGGACTCAAGGGTCCCAAGTTCGATTCCAGTCCAGGGCATGTACCTTGGTTGCAAGGGAGGGGTGTGTGTGCAGGAGTCAACTGATTGAAGTTTCTCTCTCATCAATGTTTCTAACTCTCTTCTCTCTTCCTTTCTGTAAAAAGTCAATAAAGTATACTTAAAAAAAAAGAACAATATATAAAGATTCAACAATAGACTAGAGCCGAGGCTGGCAAACTACAGCTTCAGAGCCACATGTGGCTCTTTAGCCCCTTGAGTGTGGCTCTTCCACAAAATACCATGGCTTGGGCAAGTCTATTTTGAAGAAGTGGCATTGGAAGAAGTTTAAGTTTAAAAAAATTGTCTCTCAAAAGAAATTTCAAGCGTTGTACTATTGATATTTGGTTCAGTTGACTAATGAGTTTGTTGACCATTGGACTAGAGGATCCCAAGAATCAAGTCAAAGATTTAAAATATGAAGAAGCAAAAAAAAATGCTCAACCAGAAGGGCAAAAAGAAAAAAGAATCCAAAAATATGAAGGTAGTGTAAGATGCCTCTGGGATAACTTCAAGCATACCACCATCTGAATTATGGGAGTGCCAATAGAAGAGAGAGAGAGCAAGATACTGAAAACCTATTTGAAGAAATAATGACAGAAACTTCCCCTACCTGGTGAAAGAAATACACTTACAAGTCCAGGAAGTGCACAGAATGATAAATAAGAGGAATCCAAAGATGACCACACCAAGACACATCATAATTAAAATATCAAGGGCAAAAGACAAAGAGAGAATCTTAAAAGCAGCAAGAGAAAAACAGTTACCTACAAGGGAGTACCCATACAAATGTCAGCTGAGTTCTCAACAGAAACTATGCAGGCCAGAAGGGAATGGCAAAAAATATTCAAAGTGATGAATAGAAAGAACCTATAACCAAGATTACTTTACCCAGCAAAGCAATCATTCAGAATTGAAAGTCAGATAAAGAGCTTCACAGACCAGAAAAAGCTAAAGGAGTTTATCACAACCAAAACCAGTATTTTATGAAATGCTGAAAGGTATTCTTTAAGAGGAGAAAGAAGAAAAAAGTTAAAATAAAAAATTATAAACAACAAAGTGACAACAAATACATATCTATCAAGAAGTAAATCTAAATATCAAATGAATAAAAAATCTGATGAACAGAATAAACTGGTGAATGTAATAGAATCAGGGGCATGGAAATGAAGCAGACTGACAATTCTCAGGGGGAAGAGGATGTGTGTGGTGCAGGAAGAGATTGGACAAAAATCTTATATGCATGTATGCAGTACCTATAGACACAGATAGTGGGATGGCAAGGGCCTGGGGTGGGGTGGGGTAGGGTGGGAACGGGTGGAAGGGAACTATGGGTGGAAAAAGAGGGACATCTGTAATAATCTGAACAATAAAGATTAAAAAAAGAATGTCTAATACTTAATAGCAGAAAGTGATAATTAAGATGATAAATTTCTAGTTATTTTTATTTATTTTTAAAATATATTTTTCTTGATTTCGGAGAGGAAAGGAGATGGAGAGATAGAAACATTAACGATGTGAGAGAATCATTGATCAGTTGCCTCCTGAATGCCCCCAACTGGGGGACTGAGCCTGCAACTAGGACATGTGCCCTGACAGGGAATCGACTGTGACCTCCTGGTCAATGCTCAACTGAGCCATGCCACCCTGGAAACTTCTACCTATTTTCAATTCATAGAAAAAAAAATTTTACGACCAAAGAAAAATACAGTATTATATGAATCCAAAGTACTCGGGGGCCCAATATTGCATGTCATGTTCTTCAGAGATTAACAATATACCATTTACAGATGTTCCCTCTGCTAAGGCATAGATAGAACATTTCCTCCTAATTTGTGGGAGAATTTTCAGTTTTCTATCCCGACATGAAATGGGGATATTATGAAGTACCTATGAACACCGTGGCTCAGTGCTAACATCATGGGTGACCATCAGTATTTGACCTGGATGGACATAGTCCTGGACTCAATGACCAATGCTAAGGGGGTTCCAAATGACCAATGTTAGGAGGTCTTTTTGGCTGTGTAAAGAACACTCATATCCTACAACATATCACTTCCAGAATCAGGTATGGAAACTAAAAAACAACTCTTTTTAAAAAATATATATTTCACTGATTTTTTACAGAGAGGAAGGGAGAAGGAAAGAGCGTTAGAAACATCAACGAGAGAAACACTGATCAGCTGCCTCCTGCACACCCCCGTACTGGTACATGCCCTTGACCGGAATCGAACCTGGGACCCCTCAGTCTGCAGGCTGACACTCTATCCGCTGAGCCAAACTGGTTAGGGGTAAAAAGCAACTCTTGATACATGAACACCAAGACATACATACAGGAATATTTATAGCAGCAGGTTTTCTCATAAAGAACGCTTCACCCTCAAAAAGAACTGCAAACAGCACAAATATCTATCAGTACTGGAATGGATAATCATGGTACATTCACAGAATAGATTATGATGAAAAAGTGAAAATGAATACAGCCATGAGTACTAATCTGGAAGAATGTGTAAAACAAATGTGTAAGACACATGTATTCCACTCATGTAAATTTCAAAAACAGCAAAATTAAAGAGCGTAACGTCTATCTATCATCTATCTATCTATCTATCTATCTATCTATCTATCTATCTATCATCTATCTATCTATCGTTGTAAAACAATAAAGAAGAGTAAGGGAATGATGAACACAAAACCCAGGATCATGGCTACCTCCAAGAGGTGAGGGGATGCAATTTGACAGAAAAATACACAGGCATTTCAAAAGTACTGGAAATACTGTACTTTCTTTTCCAACATGAGCAGTAGTTACACAGATGTCTGTTTTATTAGTTTTCTTCAATTATTCACAGATCTATATATACTTTTTTTTATAAGCATGGCTTAATTCACACAAAAAATAAAAATTTAAAAATAGCAATATAAACTTCATGTTTCAAGAGTCTGCTTAAGATTCAGGCTAGGAGAAACCCTTACCCTGTGCAGCTTTTTCAACATTTCTAGGAGAGTTTTAATGTGACAGTTACTCTCAGCATTATCAGCCCAGTAACGCAATTGAGCAGTGATGGCTCTTTTAAACATCTGGACCAGTTCCATGAAAGTGGATTCGTGCAGAGATCCCCAATATTCCTCTGAGAGATACAAAAGTAAGTAAATGTTAACGTGATTTCTCTTCGATTCTTAAAGGTATAAAAGTGGTCCATATTTTCCAAAACTGATAAAATAGGGTGGGGGGTGGCTGGGAAGAGGTCAATGGGGGAAAAAGGAGATATATGTAATACTATATGTAATACTTTAAACAATAAAGAATTTTAAAAACCTGATATATTTTCTGTATTTCATAGTTACAAAAACACATTTGTAAAGAAATTTTCAGAAATATGATTGCAATTCAAAGTTCAGAATTTGCCCTAGTTTGTTTGTCTCAGTGGATAGTGTCAACCTATGGACTGAAGGGTCCTGGGTTTGATTTCGGTCTAGGGCACACGTCCAGGTTGTGGGCTCCATCCCCAATAGGGGGTATGCAGAAGGCAGCCACTCAATAATTCTCTCACATCATTGATGTTTCTATCTCTTTCTCCCTCTCGCTTCCTTCTTGAAATCAGTAAAAATCATTTCTAAAAAGTCTATGCTCAAACTTAAAAAAAAAAGTTCAGAATTTAATGTTCTGGACAATAATAGGACCTCAATCTTGATATTAACCTGTGGGGAAAAATACATTAAATTAGTTACACTTTATTCTATATTGAGGAGCATACTGTATGGAAAACTAGATTAAGAACTACTTGTGTCTGTACGACTATTCTTTTTGTGCTCCCAGCACGAGTTTTTAACTTTTTTTAATTGATTTTTTATTTTATTCATTTTTTACAGAGAGGAAGGGAGAGTGATAGTTAGAAACATCAATGAGAGAGAAACATCAATTCAGCTGCCTCCTACACACTCCCTACTAGGAATGTGTCTGCAACCAAGGTATCCTTGACCGAATTGAACCCGGGACCCTTGAGTGCCTATCCACTGAGCCAAACCGGCTAGGGCGAGTTTTTAACTCTTAAATAACACCTTTCAGCATTGTAAAAAACAAAATGATTAAATAGCTTTTCATCACTTACAATGTTATCTAGATTTAATAAAATGTAAGAAAAACTGGACTTTCTTGGGCTGATTATATAAGAAAGAAAGAAACCCCATTAAATTTGATTAAGTCCCTAGAACTAACTTCCAGGGTACTGGAGACACAGGGAAGGAGGAAACAATAAACAACTCTAGAGCTGGGACATTCTCCAGACCTAGATATTTTTAAAAAAGCAGTCCGTAAACTTTTGCAAAAATTTGAATATGACCAGGATATTAGACAATTATTATGAAATTACTAGTGGCCCGGTGCACGAGATTCATGCATGGGATCCCTCATTCCTCACCTTCCGCCTGGAGCAGAGGTGGAAGAGGCTCTGGTGCTTGCCAGCCATAAGCCTGGCTTCTGGTTGAGCAGTGCTCCCCGTGGGGGTGCACTGACCACCAGGGGACAGCTCCAGTATTGAGCGTCTGCCCTCTGGTGGTCAGTACACATCATAGCAATCAGTCATTCCACATTTGGTTGATTTGCATATTAGGGTTTTATTATACAGGACGGCCAATTTTATTAGATGAAAATGATGTCATAATGTAGATTTCCATATTGTTATGTGATGCATGATTAAATATTATAGGTGAAGTGTCAAAATATCCCCAACTTACTTTCAAATAAGTCAGCAAAAATAAAATATAATCTGTACTTGAGAGAGAGAGGAAGCACAACATGTTAATTGTTGCTGACTCTCAGGTAGAGGGCATATGGGTACTCACTTTACTATTCCTTTAATTCCTGTGTATGAAATTTTTCATAATGAAAAATTGGGGGGAAAAAACACCTCATGACCAAGAAACCTGATAAGAATTCTAAACAGGTACTGGTATGCTCTATTTGGATGTCCAGAGTAATTACGATAGCGTCTTTAGAATACACGAAGAACATGAGATAAAAAACATGAATGGGTTTCCATGTCTCTACCTAAGTGTTGCTGTAACTTTACAAGGCTCACCTTTCCTTGTGAGAATGGTAAAGTATTTTCACATGTAAGTCATCAATCTTACCCAGAGCCTCTGAAGATTTATCATTCATTTTACAAACAGCCTCTGCAAATGGAATCACCAGGCTCTCCCAGTTGTTGAAATAATGCATTATGGGACATTCTGGGAGAAGGAAGAATACTTCTAAAGCTTCTCGGTGGGGAGAAGAAAATGGAAGATTTTTGAGCAGGTGATCCCTGAGACATGTGGTTATCTATAGTAAAAAAAAAAAAAATGAACAGGGAGAAGGCACTCAAAATACAGCAGGAAAAAAAACCCACAAACAAACCAGGAGGAACTGGGTGCAACTTATTGTAAATGAAGTGTAGAACCTGAAGTTTCATTGCACCATGAAACTAAAATAATTTTTCTAACACCTATGCTTATATCCCATCTTACCGAGGCTCCCAGTGTCTGAGGTATGATATGTGACAAGTGCTGTCTCCATTCAATTATTGGGGGTGCATGGAGGGGACAAAAAAGAAATCACATGTGTAAGAGTTATACTGGAGGAAGTGGATTCAGAACTAACGGGAAGGCAGCCTCTCAGTAATAAAGGCTACATTGCACTCTCTGGTTCCACTATCACACCTCCTTTTTTTTTTTTTTTTAAGGAGAATGTGTTAGAAAAAAACAAAACAAAAATAAAACCCCAAACAAAAAAGTAACAAGTGCCACAAAAAAACCTGTTTTCCTATTATCTTTCTATAGGATCTCATTACCAGCTCTCCCTACCACAAACTCTAGTTCCTAGTCCTTCCAATCTCCTTAATCTTCCCAACCAGAATGCAAGTGTTCAGGAAAAATTCAAATGCAATACTAAATTTTTATTGGTCATGTGTGCTCAGATAATAAAAATAATTTGTTTCAAAATCCACTAAAAAGATAAGCTAGTATTTATGGAGTATCTCTTTGTCAGGTGCTATATGATTTGCATATATTAAATAGGTCATTTAATTCTTATAGTTTTTCTATAACATGGATATTACTAACCCCATTTTATAGATGAGAAATCTGTACTTCAGAGAAATTAACCTATTCAAGGTCACACAGCTAAATGGGAATCTCTCCTAAATCTTTTAGACTCCAAAGACCTAGTTCTATCTTAATCATAACATATCACACTAGCTAATGGTATCTCTAAATGTACTGATTTTTTTAAAAAAATATATATTTTATTGAATTTTTTTACAGAGAGGAATGGATAGGGAGTTAGAAACATCGATGAAAGAGCCATTGATCAGCTGCCTCTTGCATGCCCCCCACGTGGGGATGTGCCGCAACCAAAGTACATGCCCTTGACCGGAATCGAACCTGGGACCTTTCAGTCCACAGACCAACGCTCTATCCACTGAGCCAAACCGGTTTAGGCTAAATGTACATTTTAAAATGTTCTTTTTTTTTTTCATCAAAACACACGTGGCATCTACCATGTGGTTCGATCTCTGGAGTTACATATACCTGACAACTCTATTTAATGACATTTTGACAGCATACATCCTTCCTACCTCTTTGCTCATTGCTAGCCACATCCCCACTTGGAACTACTGCAATACTCTCAAGCCAGTTGCATGCTTCATACCCCAAGCCTTAGTGTACACTTCCCTCACTTCCGGGAATGCCCTTTCCCCAAGTAAGCAGCTACTTCCCCTGGGCATCCTGTTT
This sequence comes from Lasiurus borealis, assembly GCA_004026805.1. Lineage (NCBI taxonomy): Eukaryota > Metazoa > Chordata > Mammalia > Chiroptera > Vespertilionidae > Lasiurus > Lasiurus borealis. The sequence goes on along the minus strand of PVJN01019433.1, from coordinate 26,351 downwards.
TGTTTGAGTGCTGTAAGTAGAGCTGACTATCCACGGCCTTAGTAATGACTCAATTCATTCATTCGAAATATTTATCATATACAGTACTCACTATGTTCTAAGCTAGGCATTAGAAAAGAGAGTGGCATGTAAAACACACCCAGTCTTCACATTAATGGCTCCATGAACGTGTCTATGTGTAAAACTAAGCCATAACCTTCTAAGGGCAGAGCATAGCTCTTCCATTGTTTATCAGGATACTCATTGCAATGCCCTACACACAAAACAAATATTCAAATGTTTGCTAAATATGGTAAATGCATGCCAAGTCTGTGCATCCTTACCACAGAAATCTCAAAATAGAAACATTACAGGTCTTCTGACCCAATTATCCCATTTGAAGTATTGGAAGATTACTCTATGATTATAACACTTACACTTTCTGATACTGTTCTGGCACAACCAAGATCTAATTAACCTTCCCTTCGCAGATGCAGAAATAGCCTTCTATTTTGTGTGGTGTGTGTGTGTGTGTGATCTAATGATTAAGGAGCATCATTAGGGATCCATTTTAACTCAGATCCCTAATGGGGCCATGGTTCTGTTAAAGTTAAGAGAACTGAAATTTCACCTTCCCCTGAGATACAGGAATGTGTGTGAGAGAGAACTTGCAGCTAAGATACAGAATGCTATTTGTTGCAGAGAGTAACAGAGCAGTGAGGGAGCTGAGAAGGAGGGGGAGAGATGGGAGTTAGATTCAAAGGGAAAGAGAATGAGAGATAGAGAAACAGAAGAAAGATGAAAGGGTGGATGGAGGGGGGAGAGACAGACGGAGTAGAGTGAGAAGGTAAAAGGGGAGAGGAAGAGGAAGGCAAAAAGAAAAGGAGAGAGAAAGAATGAGGAACCAGAGTGAGACCAGAAAGAAACACATTGAGAAAACGTAGCAAGTAGCACCCCTACATCAACCAATACAAGAGTATAGGGAAATTAATTAATAAAGGCTAATTCAATAACTCAAGTATGTTTGCATGATCTGCAAGTGGGAAACCTAAAGACAGTAAAGACAGTGCTGGAACAACAAAGAAGCAACAATCTCAAGAAGAACAAAAATATTATAGAACCTACAGAAAAGGAAGTGCAATGGAACAAAACAGAGAGGAAGAATCCAGAAAGTCCTCGGTGAAGGGGATGTTCATGTAAAAGTATGCTTATTTCTATACTTACGTTTAAAATATTCTAGTGTGCCAATCTCATCAATTCCTTTAATCATCTTCCTAAAGCCCAGTGTGTATGTGTGTGTGTATGTATGTGTATGTATGAACTATTTAGACTATTTTTAACCTGTGTGACTACTATTTGTTCTATGTGGGCAAACAACTTGAATGCTATCCGAGTTTAATCGGCATATACAACAGGGTCTCAGAGAATCTCCCAAATCAAAATATTTCTTTGAAAATTTTGAGTTCTTATACAAAATATTTTAGTGATTCCCCTTTTGCAAACAATTTGAAGAATACCACCATGTTAGTAATCCATTCTTTCTGGGTTAACTCCTTGAAGGTGTTTCTTGCTTTAGTTAAGTCCAAATGAGTAAACATGACCTCTGCAGCTATTCTGTGGAAAAAAAGATAAATTTTAAAAAGAGATGAGTAAATGAAAAATTTCAATTCAAAATTATTTTATTAGATTATCTATTCAGATGAAAGGCTTTTTTTCTAAAGCTTGCTTTCATTTCAACAAAATTTTGTATTTTCTTCAACTTTACAATAACTATAATAATTTGGCTCAATACAATTAAAAACATAGCTGATACCCTAACTGGTTTACTCAGTGGTTAGAATGTTAGCTGAGGACAGAAGTGTTTTAGATTTAATTCTGGTCAAACGCATATTCCTGGGTTGCAGGCTCATTTCCCACTGGGTCGGGGCACGTGCAGGAGGCAACCAAACGATGAGTCTCTTTCACATCAATGTTTCTCTCTCTGTCTCTCCCCCTCCCTTCTACTTTCTCTAAAAAATAAATGGAAAATATATCCTCAGATGAGGACTAACAACAAATGTACTATATATACTAGAGGCCCGAGACACAAAGATTCATGAAAGAATGGGCCTTCCTTCCCCTGGCTGCCAGCACCACCTTCACTCAGGCCTGGAGCCACCTTTCCACCTTCCCACGCTACCCAGATGCCCGGAGCAGCTGGGGCAGTGCGGAACGCCCGAGTTGTCGCCATGGCAAGCGCCCTGCCCTGTCCCCAGCTACTCAGCACCTGCATATGCAAATTAATCCACCATCTTTGTTGTGTTAATTTGCATACTCACTCCTGAATGGCTGGGGGTGTCACAAAGGTACGGTCAATTTGCACTCTTTTATTAGTGTAGATATTTGATAACATATGATTTCTAAAATGTCAAAAATATCAAAGCTAAATTAACAATATATGCAGTCTAATTTCATCTCAGATATTGTCTTATCTCAAATAGATAATCAATAAATATTTATTTTCCATTAAAAAAACAGCCAGGGCTCTGACCAATCTGACTTAGTGGTTAGAGTGTTGGCCCCAGTCAAGGGCATGTACCTGGGGTGCAGGTTCCCCAGCCATGGTAGGGGTGTGTGTGTAGAAGGCAATCAATTGATGTGTCTCTCTAATGTTGATGTTTCTCTTTTTCTCTCTCTCTCCCTACTCCCTTTCTTCCACTTTCTCTAGAAATCAAGGGGAAAAATATCCTCAAGTGAGGAAAAAAAAATAGCCAAAAAAGGGCAATTTCTCTGAGTTACATGAAATGAAAGTGGGAACCCCCCCCAAACAAAAGTGGGTTCAGAGCAGTAAATTGTTAGTATTCTAATAAACTATATTAATGTATATTTAAGCTATGAATTGCATTTGTAGAACGGAATTAGTCACTGTCTCAAAATGTCCATTCTTTGTAAAACAATACATATATTTAGTGTCTGAAAATAGATTCTTTCAAATAAAAATTATACAAATATTTAGAAAAAGAAATATAAAATTTTTCCTTCATACTATTTAAAAACTCAAATTCATCTTAAAATCTTACAATAAAGTTTTTTTTGTTTGTTTTTTAAATACATTTTTATTGATTTTTCATAGAAAGGAAGGGAGAGGAATAGAAAGTAATAAACATCGATGAGAGAGAAACATCGATCAGCCGCCTCCTGCACGCCCCTCACTGGAGATGTGCCCGCAAGCAAGGTACATGCCCCCAACCTAAATCGAACCCGGGACCTTTCAGTCCGCAAGCCGACGCTCTATCCACTGAGCCAAACCGGTCTCAGCAAAATCTTACAATAAAGTTTTTAAATAAGTTAGGGTATGTCCTTCCCAAGGAATACCATGCAGCCATTAAAATTAGGTTATAAAAAATATGATTATGGAAACGGAACAAAGTGAAAAATGGGCAAATATATTAAGTGTAAAGTAATGTATACTAAAGCAACATATAATCCCATTTTTTGGTAAAAGAATATATTTACATAGAAAAATATACACAACTGCTACTAACTGTTACTCTTATGGATGATTTTCATTTTATTGTTGTTGTGTATCTATATTTTGACATTTTCTGTAACAATCATATATTTATTTTTGTAAAAACAATTTCTAAAGAGATAAACACTCTGTGTGTGTTTATAAACTAGTACTTTATAATCTTTTAAAGTATTTTTAAAATTGAGATATTATTAATATATAACATTATATTAGTTTCAGGTGTATGACATAATGAGCCAGTATAGGTATATATTGCAAAATGATCATCACAATAAGTCTAGTTAACATCCATCATCACACAGTTACAATTTTTCCCCCATAATTTCTAAGATCTCTCTTAGCAACTTTCAAACATAAAATACAGAATTAACTATAGTCACCATCTGTACGCAGGATTTTTTTTTTAATATAGTTTTATTTATTTTTTACAGAGAGGAAGGGAGAAGGATAGAAAGTCAGAAACATTGATGAGAGAGAGAGACATCGATCAGCTGCCTCCTGCATACCCCCTACTGGAGTTGTGCCCGCAACCAAAGTACAAGCCCTTGACCGGAATCGAACCTGGGACCTTTCAGTCCACAGTTCACAGGCTGACGCTCTATCCACTGAGCCAAACCGGTCTCGGCACGTACACAGCATTTTTAACAGGACTTTGTAAATTTATTATATATATCTTACCTTTCCCTTACAAAACTCCCAGTCAGACAAGCAGGAGATGAAAATATCTCTCTGATTTCCCTGTATTAGGAATAAGACGGTGGTTAAAACAAATCATGAATACTCCTTCTTATAGCATGAGACATGATAAATAAAACATCTCACAACTGCCCTTCAAATCTCTCCCTGTCTCCAATGCATTTGCTATTGCCTTGGGTATCTAAAAGTTTATTCCATTTGCTAAATCTCAAATTTTCAGTGGCAAACATGGGCAATCAAAGGATATATGCTCAGAGAAGCCACAGGGAAAGCGGAAAAGGCTCGACCTTGGGTATTTTCTCTGACAAATTAAACACTCTGATCCCACCCAACTTTTCTCAGCCCTTTAGTGTAAACCAAAAAATTACCAGAAATTAACTGAGGTCAGGGGAGTGTGCTCAGTTCCATCTTTGTAACTTTTTAAATAACTACTTTCTATACTATACTACTTTCTAATACTATAATTAGAAAGCCATACCTAAAAAAATCACTGAACAAACTTTCTGTAAATATGAGTATAATCTTTAGATGGCAGAATTTTTTCAGCTGTGATGAGGAGGTCTACAAACAAGTGGTTCTAAGGTCAAATAGGGTTGGGAATCTGTGGACTGTATTTCCTGCTCAGATCATCAAAATAGACACAAACATGTCAAAGGCCCAGAGAAGTTCTGCAGTCAAGAAAGCTGCCTTCGTGGAAATTCCATGCTAGTTGTGATGATTATTGTATATTTCAATAATAGTACAATAATAATAATAACAATAATTGGGTAGGCAATGGTATCCAGAGTTTTGGTCAAACACCAACCTAGATGTTGCTCTAAAAGTATTAGAATAGATTACATTTAAGTCAGCAGACTTTTGAGTAAAGCAGATTATTCTCCATAATATGGATAGGCCTCACCTAATCAGTTGAAGGCCTTAAGAGAAAAGGGTTAATTTAAGGCCTTCACAAAAAATTCTGTCCCAAGACTTCCTATGACTCAAGCTGCAAGATCAGCTCTTCTCTGGGTCTCCCTGCTGGTCTGCCTTATGGATTCTGTACTTATCATCCCTCTTAAACACATGAGTTCCAGGAATCTCTGGCTAGTGGGACCCCTTAGTAGACCACAAAATCTTACATTTCTGTTCTGTGCAGAACTAATGGGGAGACACAGCTTTGGAGCCTTGCGTAATCAGACAATCAGTCACATGGAAATATACCTTTTTGTATTTTGCCACTGCTTAGTCCCCACATCGGCAATCCATCTCTTTACAGTCCCTTCATTCAATGTAAAAATTTTCCTTTTCAGATTAACGTATGAATTCTGGAAACAAACAAAAAAGAAAGAAATATAGTCATTTAGACACAACAGAAATAGGTATCCAACTTTTAGGCATTGCTAAGAATGGAGGGTAAAATAGATTTTTAAATACAAAAAAATAGAGCTTTGGGCAATGATAAAATGAGATTCTACCAAGAAGTAATCAATCATTTCCTGATTGCCAATTTTAATACAAATTTAGACCCAAAGTAAATTTCTGGGTGCCTAACACTCAGCACTTAGCACAAATGTGATTGGATTAAAATGAACCAATATCACACAACTTTGAGGGGAAGGCAAAATCTTAAAAGGGCTGTGTACAGAAGTGGGAGGAATTTGATTTACCTTGGTGAAGTAGGGCAAAGACTTAATCATAAGCCTATGAGCTGCAGATCTGTTTTAGTACTGGCTGGCAGAACTGTATCAGAAAGTCATCCACTGGCTCTCTAGGACACTGACCAAATGCCAAAAGATAAGAAGAATCTAAGGAAATCTCTCTGATTCAGTACTTCTCAGGGACAAATCTAAGCTTTGTGGGTTCAGATTTATGTAGTTTAGACAATAAAGCATCAATGTCTGACCAATGCCCAAAAGTCAGCCTAGTCACCCGATGATTTTGGAATTCACCCAACTTGGATTCTGGAACTGTTTGTTTTGCTTAAAATACCAAGTTATAGAACATCTAGAGATCTATTTTTACCTCTTTTTTCATCCAGAGCAAAATGCTTTGATTTCCTCCAGCAATTATTATTAACTCATTTTCAGAGCTACGGCTTTCTGAAAGGGATATACAGAAAGAGTTTAAAATTTGGTACAAACACGCAGTCTCATTTTAATTTCAGATTCTTTTAAAACTTAGTCCTTTTAGCTCTCTGATAGACAAAGATTCAGCACATTTCCCACCCATAAAGCAGAAAGATTTATCTACTTCAGGGTAAAGTCTAGTTGGCAAACAGGTGATTCATAAGGTTGATATGTGGCATCAGTTTAATGTATAGAATTAATATGAATGCACATGAGTGCCTAGATTATTATGATCTCTGAACACATAATAATCTGGCCACTCAGTGTGTATATCCTCATTGGATATAATAAAAGGCTAATAAGCAAATTGTCCCCTTGACCAGGTGTTCAACCAGCAGGGAGTCCAGCCAACTGCCCATGTCCCCTCCCCCTGGCCAGACCCCATGCATGCATGAATTTATGCACAGGCCTCTAATACACACACACACACACACACACACACACACACACACACACACACACTGAGTGGCCAGATTATTATGCATTCAGAGATCATAATAATCTGGCCACTCAGTGTATATTTCACAGTCAAATATTTGATTACTTAACTGTTCCTTGGTGTACTTTGGCTCCTATTACTAAAAACTATACTCTACAACTCAAGATTTGACCAATGACTATTGGCTGTGAGGAATGTAAATAAGTATTTCAAAAGTCTATGTAAGTGGCTACAATAAATCAAGTATATGAACTGCTTAAGGAAATAACCCTACTGTCCAATTCCCTAGGAAGATTGAGAGAATTCTAGTACTTTAGGTCACCACTAAACTTTCAGAACAGTAACTGAAGTGCTCCGAGGTACTTCTAGGGTAGTGGATTTCAGAGCTCAGGCTCTGAGGTTGCACGGGACAAAGTTCAAATCCAGCCAAACCACTTACTGGCCATGACCCCTGGCTAGCGCTCTTCACTCCCTGTCTCTGCACCTCCAGTAAAATGCAACTATGAGTACCCATTTCCCTGAACTGTTTAAGGATAGGTAACACATACGAAGTGTTCAGCACAGTGTTCGCTTATGTCAACTGCTCTCATTCTGAGGGTTTTACATGATTACTTAACCAGGTAAGAAAACCAAACACCATGAAATTAATAGGCCCTCTGCAAACTGGAATCAGAGGCTGCATATGCTTCTGAATCCATAGTCTATTTTATGTTTTATCATTTTAAGTCCACATTTATCTTAATCTGAGGAGGTAAGAGAAAACTAATGATTAACGTGACTTGATAAATTAGACGTGACTTGATAAATTAGACTGGGTATTTTAAGTTGTTTGTAAGTAAACAATGAAACCAATGCTTAGAGAAACTCCCTTCAGTCCTACATTTCTTTTCTTGCCACAGTACAGCTTCTCAACAAAAGTATTTACACCAAATCCTGTGCTCCTACAGAATTTACCAAATTTGAGTTCTTCATTTGATGGCAATTTCATGGGGAGTGGTATCAGCTGATTATGTGTTCCACCGTTTCCCAGTTGTCCTTCTTTCCCGGAACCAAAAGAAAAGACCTTCCCCAAATTAGATACATAGGCAAGTGTGTGCCGCCTATTAAATAAAAATACATATATGGTTAGTTGTCAATTATCCACAATGAGATTTCACAGCAACGCAGTCAACTGTCAAAATTAGGTCACTAGGGCGAGAAACTAGCTAACCAACTGCCAATGTATGAAATTAGTCACCTGGAAACGAAATCATTCATGTGTGGTTGAGATGACTCAAGGCCGTGATGCTGTACCTTGGCAAGTGGTGTTCCCTGCTTCAGGTACAAGCATGCCCCTTTGCCTTCTACTCCTTTTTAAGCCATGGCTTGAGAGTCCCGACCTCTTGGAAGCCACCTCTAAACCCTTCCTCCCCCATGCTAGAAAATGGAATTAGGTGATCCTCTGAGTTCCCATTCTATTTCCCAAAGACCTTTATCACCCTGATTTCCTTACAACTTTGTTCAATGGTCTCTCCCACTATATAGAATTTGGCCTTGCTCAAATAGAGGTCTGACCTTTGTTCTCAGTGCCTGGGAGGTAACTTCTAAATTCTTAAAATTCCCCAAACAATAGGTCTGTCTTTATTATTCATGGCAGGCCCCTGACTTAATAGTTTACAGGGTGGCTCGTAGAGGGCCCCTCTGGCCACAAGTAAGGCAAACCTACAGGGAGGGAGACACTGAAGTTTGAATTCAGCAATCTAGATCAGTGGTTCCCAACCTTTTTTTTGGCCATGCCCCACCAGGGCATCTCTAAAATCCTGATGCCCCGCTCCCATGACAAATAATTCTTATTATTCAAAAAGTGAACTCCTATTCACGCGCAGGAAACCTAAAAGGCCATTACAAGCCTCTAAAGAACATAGTACCATCCATGAAGGAGAAAAATAAAAGAACCAAAAGGAAAGTTTAAGTACTGAGGAAGAAATTGCTAAGAAATTGTTAAAAAATAATAACATTAAGTGATATGAGAAAATAGCAAATAAAGTTTCAAAACATATAACAGAGAACTGAAATGCATAAATATGTCACAATATATATTTATATACTATACATGAGGCCCCTAGAACCATAAGAAATGGGGGGAAAATTCACTGTTAATAACTCATTCTCAAATAACTCATTTGTCCCTGTTGAAAATCAAATTGCCCTCCTGTGGGGCCCCACGCTGGGAACCACGGACCTAGACAATCATTCAATCAATCATGACTAAGCAAGGAAACCACAACAACTCTGGGTGAGCTTCCCTGGTTGGCAATACTCTACCCGTGTTGATGTATCACGCAGGGAGGAGGTAACACTGTCGAGGGGAGCAGATGCCTGAAGCTCCTCATTAGGACTCCTCTTAGACTCTGTCCTATGCATCTCGTCCTTTGGTTGTCATTTTTGTCTTCCTCTTGTAGTAAATGTGACCATGAGTATAGTAGCTTTCAGTGAGTTCTGTGAGCCTTCCAGTAAGCCCTTCTGTGTTAATAGGGGTACTGTCCTGGTTTGCGTTACAACATCTCTAACATGATGACTCCCCTTGTAACACATGCTACACTAAGGTATGTGTGTTATAAAAATCCTATGTGGGGGTAGCTTTCTATGCATAATGCAGACATTAGTGAATGCAGAGAATTATGCCACCCCAATAACCTGGTCTATCTTCATAATATTCATTTATGCAATTTTACTCCAAGATCACAGAGTCTATTTCTAAAAGTACATACACCAGTTTTTTTAATAGCAAAGGCTCAGTAAACAAATGAACCCAATATTTATAGTCTGAATTTCCTTGTGTTTAGTGAGGAAAAGAATACAAGTACCTGGGTGAAAATATTTCTTAACCCCAAGACTCAACATCCCACTAATGCAGCGGCTCTCAACCTGTGGGTCACGACCCCTTTGGGGGTCGAACGACCCTTTCACAGGGGTCACCTAAGACTATCGGAAAATGCAGATATTTACATCACGATGCATAACAGTAGCAAAATTTCATGATTGGGGGTCACCATCACATTAGGAACTGTATGCAAGGGTCTCGGCCTTAAGAAGGTTGAGAACCACTGCACTAATGAGAAGTGGATTGACTGAGGTTCAAGGAAGAAAATAATTACGTAAACCAAGGAGTGTGAGAAAGTTTTTCTACTTTTGTTTAAAAATAAAGCTATGAAAATCAAATTTCTCAAGAATAATTTACTCAAAGCACAAATGACTTTGTCTTCTACTTGACTGTGATCACTCTGAAAGAATTATGGTAACTAAGTATGATGGCCCCTGAGGGGTTATCAATGAATAATCTTTTGTGATTCATGTTTGCCTATCTATTTTTTCTATTGAATTCATGGGGTGACATTAGTTAATAAAATTATGTCGTTTTGAGGTGTACAATTCCATAATATATCATCTTTGTACTAATAGTATATTGTGCTGTATGTTTGCCACCCCAAGTCAAGTCTCCTCCCATCACCATTTATTTCCCTATAACCTCCCCCATACCCCTTTCCCTCTAGTAATCACCATACTGTTGCCTGTCTCGATGAGGTTTTTGGGTTTTGTTTGTTTTTTGCTTAATTCCTTCACCTTTTTCTCCTAGCCTGGAAAGCCCCTCCCCTCTGACAGTTATTAGTCTGTTCCCTATCTATGAATCTGTCTCTATTTTTTCCCAAATAAGTAATGCCATTTTTTGTAGAGACAAAGTGCATTTGAACAGTTAAAAAGGTATTTCACTGAAGGGGCTTTAGAGTGAATGTAGGGCTTTAGAAGTGAATGTATTTGTTCATTAAAAAAAAAAATCAGTCCTAGTGGTTTGGCTCAGTGGATAGAGCACTGGCCTATGGACTGAAGAGTCCCAGGTTTGATTCTTGTCTGGGGCACATGCCCAAGTTGCAAGCTCAATGCCCGCCCAGTAGGGGGTGTGAAGGAAGCAGCCAATCAATGATTCTCTCTCATTATTGATGTTTCTATGTCTTCCTTTCCTTTTGTTTTTAAATAAATAAAAATATATTTTAAAAAAAATCAACAAAAACAAACATGCAAGAGAAACCAAGATGGTGACATAGATAAACACCCAAACTGCTGCCTCGTACAACCACTTCAAAACTATAGCTAAAAGACAAAATGGACATCATCCAGATCCACAGAAAGGCTGGTTGAGTGAAAATTCTACAACTAAAAAAAAAAGAGAAAAGCACACTGAGACTCAGAGGAACTGCAGGAGGCCGAGGTACGGATGTGTGTGTACAGAGAGGGCTGGTAACTGAGTACACAGCTGGCTTTCTCAATCAGGAGGGAGACAAAAGCTCCCGACAGATCTGAACTCCAGTTCTAGGAGAGACTCTGGAGACCCAGACTCATATGGGGAGAAATTGGACTGTCAGGAAAGACAAAAGCACACTGAGACTTAAGAGGAACTGCGGGAAGGCAGAGGTATGGAGGTGCGTGTACAGAGAGGGCTGGCAACTGAGTATGCGGTTGGCTTTCTCAAGTGGGAGGGAGACAAAGCTCCTGATGGCTCTGAAATCCAGTTCTGGGCAAGACTCTGGGAATTCAGACTCATTTGGGAGAAACTGGACTGTCTGGCAGCGGGCAAAACTGAAGGGTGGCTTTTTCTCAGAGGAACTTGCAGCGATTACCATGGGACACTGAGACCCCAGGCCCTCTTAGGGCAGGGCTGATGGGAAGCCATTGCTGTCTACTCTGCCCTGATACTTCATCCCATCCAAGCTGAGCACAGAGGCTTTTGCAAGTCTTCTCTCATAAGGGTGTCTTCAGCAAAGAAGTTCTCCCAGCATAGATACAGCTGATCCTCACAGCCAGTTGGCCTGGAGGTCAAATCTTCCCAGTGATACCAACAACAATCAAGTCTTAACTACAACAAGACTGTGCACACAGCCCACAAAGGGGTGCACAAAGAGTGTCCACCTCAGGTAACTGAGGAGGCGGAGCTACTGAGCCCTATAGGACACCTAGCACACAAAGCCACTCTATCAACTCAGGGAAGCAGCCAAAATGCAGAGAAAAAGAAACAGGTCACAAATGAAAGAAATGGAGGAAAACAAACGACTGGATATAGAGTTCAAAACCACAGTTGTAAGATTTTTCAAGAATTTTCTAGAAAAGATGGATAAATTTAGTGAGACACTAAAGGATATGAAAAAGGACCAACTAGAAATTAAGCATACACTGACTGAAATAAAAAAATATATACAGAGATCCAACAGCAGACTAGAGGATCACAAGAATCAGGTCAAAGATTTCAAATACAAAGAAGCAAAATACACCCAACTGGAAAAGCAAAAAAAAAAAAAAAAGGAAGAGAAACAGCAAGATACTGAAAACCTATTTGAAGAAATAATGACTGAAAACTTCCCCCATCTAGTGAAAGAAATAGACTTACAAGTCCAGGAAGTGCAGAGAACCTCAAACAAAAGGAATCAAAGGGGACACACCAAGACACATAATGAAAATGCCAAGAACAAAAGACAGAGAGAGAATATTAAAAGCAGCAAGAGAAAAACAGTTATTTACAAGGGTGTACCCATATGATTGTCAGCTGATTTCTCAACAGAAACTATGCAGGCCAGATGTGAGTGGCAAAAAATATTCAAAGTGATGAATAGCAAGAACCTACAACCAAGAATACTCTATCCAGCAAAGCTATCATTCAGAATTGAAGGGCAGATAAAGAGCTTCACAGATAAGAAAAAGCTAAATGAGTTCATCACTACCAAACCAGTGTTATATGAAATACTGAAAGGTATTCTTTAAGAAGAGGAAGAAGAAAAAAAAATAAAGATAAAATTATGAACAACAAATACGTATCAACAAATGAATCTAAAAATCAAGTGAATAAAAAAATCTGATGAACAGAATAAACTGGTGAATATAACAGAATCAGGGGCATAGAAAGGGAGTAGACTGACAATTCTTGGGGGGGGAAGGTGAGGGGGTGTGGAAAGAGACTGGACAAAAATCGTACACCTATGGATGAGAACAGTTGGGGGGAGGTAAGGGCAGAGGGTGGGGTAGGAACCAGGTGGAGGGGAGCTATGGGGAAAAAAAAGAGGAACAACTATAATAATCTAAATGATAAAGGTTTATTTTAAAAAACATGCACACTAAAGAAAAATTATGATTACCTAATAATGTAAGTTAAGCATCTCCATTTGAAAATGTTTAATACTTTTATCTCAGCCTATGAAACCGATGGAAATTTAATTTAACTACTTACCTGAACTTATTGTATTGATTTTTATCAACTTCCATTAACACTTTACAACTTACCTTCCACATGCTATCTGGGTTACTCTCTTCCCAACGAGCTCAGTCACCAAACGGGGTTTTAACTCATTCTGTGTTGAATTGTGACCAAGCTGCCCATGTTTTCCAGAACCAAAAGTAAACAGGAGCCCAGCCTAAGGAAAGGGAACTTATCAGATTCCAGACAAATGCGACATAGAAGTTGTATTCACTGATGCAAAAGCACCATCAGTGAATAATTAAAAAGTACTGTCAGGGCTGGCCAGTGTGTTCAATGTTAGAGTCTTAGCTCGCCCACTGAAAGGTCTTGAGTTTGAGTCCTGATCAAGAGCATGTACCTTGATCAATCCCCATCCTAACTGGGGACTGTGCGGGAGACAACCAATCAATGTGTCTTCCTCACACTGATGTTTCTCTCTCTCTCCCCTCCCTCTTCTCCTCCCTTCCTTCTCCTCTCCTTTCTTCCCCTCCTTCCCTTCCTCCCTCAAAATCAATGAGAAAAATATTGAGGGAGTATTAACAAAACAAAGAAAAGCAGTCAAAGCAAAACCCGTAATTATCAGGAAGCCATCCTGCTTATGGGAAATGATGACCTTTCTTTCCTGTGAAATACTTAACTGCCCCCACCTAGGTTTTCTCCTGTTTTCCCCACTGCAAAGTGTTCTTCCAAAACGACAGTCAAGAAGACAAAAGACACACACCTTTGTGAGCAGGGCAGTGTGAGACCCACCACAAGCAAGGAATTCAACTTTCTGATTGTCCAGTGCTTCAATAAGGGAAGGAAAATCTTCATCTATACAACAGAAAGAATAGCAGGCATGAGCAAAAGGAAATGCTGAATTTCACACTGGAGTTCTGTGCTACTAGTAAAATACCTGGACTACTTCCTCTCAGACTACAATTCCCAGCACATTCTGACCAGAAAGGCTCTATGTTGGTGTATTTAGGCTTCAAGGTGGGCATGGGGCAATGGTAAAAGGACTCATCTGTGAAAGTATCAAGCCACTTCCCAGGCCTACTCTCTTTTTAACCTGGCCTGATTAACTTTAATTGCAGGATACCTATTATTTCCAATTCCCACTGAGAATTACCTTTTTAATGAACATTATTTTTTTCTTTTCAGTTCTCCACTACAGTGTCTTTGCCTCACTCTATCTCTCCTTTATTTCATGATTATTTTCTTGTCAAATCACTTAACAGATTCAGCAAAAATACTTTAACTGCCCTTTATTTCTTTCCCTCCTTTGAATATTTTTCTAACTCTGACTTACGGGTTTTCTAAGGAATTAGCATGGTACCATGTCAAGAAGAAATGCAGTATTTGACTCAGGAGATAACATGAATATTGGCGGAGCTGATAAAACAATGGATTCTGCTACACCTGGAAACCCTTAACAAGGTGTATGAGTCAATAAGAAGTTTCTGCCATCTGCTTTGTGGCGGTAGTTCAATAATGGAAATAACTGTACATGTTTTAATAGCGTGCATATGCATGTGTGTATGTACAGATATAATTAGTAGTTTTTAGAATATGATTAGGATAGTTCCTAAGATAGAGTTTTAGTATCCTTTTGTCATAATATAATTATGTTGATAGACATTTTAAGTGCACGTGGAGTCTGAAGATCATTTCATCTAAGCTCATCACTTTACAGGAAGGGAAAATAAGGCCTAGAGAAAAGCTGGCTCAGGGACTGAGTAAGGCCCTGAAGTTAGTTAATTGTGAGGTGGGAATCATAATTCAGGTGTTCCAAACCCCAGGCTGATACGCCCTCCCTTTTTCCACATGGCTTTGACGTGTGTTTCAATTATAGCAAAGACTTCCACACTATGCATGACCTTTAAACCGATTCTGTCCTGAAGACAAAGAGATAACCGGGAAGAACAGTGACCAAAAAAAAAAAAGTGAGGACTTAAACCATTTTTAAAAGGGAGATCTGTGTTAATTTCATCATGCATCTAACAAATATGTCTGCTGATAATATGAATGTCAAAATATGTTTCCATACTGTCAGTGTGGCCCAGGCCTAGTTGTCCAAGGTCATTTCTTCCCCACGAGTAAATGTTTCCAGACATGGATAAAGCCATGCTGTGGGCTTCTCCTGCAGAAATCTGAGCCAAGGGGATTCCTGAGAGGTGATCCACAAGCTGTGGCGTGGTGGTGGAGTCCAGTGTTCTCCCAAGTCCAAGTTGGCCATCTAAGTTCTGTCCCCAGGCAAAAAGCTCACCACCTGGACAGAAACAAAGAAAAAGTTGTCTCACTGAGTTTAAAATGCAGGAGACATTACCCTACAGCATTATCTATGCAATCCATATTATCCTATCACAGTCTCTTACATTTAAACTGACAGGACTTCTCAGAACCCATATGTCTGAATCAGAAAAACTAGAAGAATCTTCCTTTTAGAGTAACAGTTGGTAGTGCTATGGGCTGACTGTATCCTTCCCCAAATTCATATGTTGAAATCCTAATCCTCCATATGATGATACTAGGGGGTGAGGCCTTTGGAAAATGATTGGAGTTATATGAGATCATGAGGGCCCTCAGGAATGGGATTAGAGTCCTTATTAAAGAGCCCCAGAGAGCTCTCTTACCCTTTCCTCACCAGACACCAAATCTGTTGGCACCTTGAACTAGATTTTCAGCCTCAAGAACTGTGAGAAGTTTTTGTTGTTGAAACCACCCAATTTGTGGTATTTTTGTTACAGAAGCCCAAACAGAAAAAACAAGTAGAATGAAATTATGTGCACATACTATAATTAAATTAAAAAATATTTTTAAAAACCCACAAGGTAAGTCCATGAAAAACAAAAATATTGTACACCTGGATAAAAACCTTTCTTTTCTCTCTGTGCCCCCTGCTCCTTAATGTGCCTAAAGTGCCTATGTAATAAAAGCCTAATATGCTAAGTGTTCAGTCATCCATTCAACCAATCAAAGCAAAATATGCTAATGATATGCTAAGGTGCTCAACCGCTTGCTATGATGTGCACTGACCATCAGGAGGCAAACACTCCAACTGATAGGTTAGCTTGCTGCTGGGGTCTGGCCAATCGGGACTGGGCGAGACCAGTTGGACATGCCCTGAAGCCCTCCTGCATTCCCTCCTTGGCTGGCCAACCTCCTGCCCCTCTCCCTGTCCCAGCGATCATGCACTGGTAGGGTCCCTCGGTCTGGCCTGCACCCTCTCACAATCTGGGACCCATCAGGGGATGTCGGAGAACCCATTTCAGTCTGATCTCGCTCAATGCAGAAGCTGCCCCCTGGTGGTCAGTGCACTCCCATAGGGGGAGCATCATTCAGCCAGAAGACAGGCTCATGGCTGGCAAGCGCAGTGGCGGTGGTGGGAGCCTCTCCTGCCTCTGCAGCAGCACTAAGGATGTCCAACTGATGGCTTAGGCCCCCAGGGAGTGTGCACAGGGAGCAGGCCTAAGCTGTCAGTTGGATATACCCCGAGGGCTCCCAGACTGCGAGAGGGCACAGTCCCGGCGGAGGGAACCCCCCCACACCTCCCAAGTGCACTAATTTCATGCACCGGGCCTCTAGTCTTAAATAAACAACTTAAAAATACATTGGGAATTGTAGCACAGTATCTTTAAAGAACCAGCATCTTCTTCCATTAATTGAATATATTTTTCAAGAAAAGTTATCAGATGCTATCTAAGGGAGCTGACAATATCTAATGGAGTCTGAAAAAATATATCAGATAATTAACATTTACAGAAAACTCCGGCAATATACTGTGCAAGATCTGGAGGCAAAGACTTTCCTTTAAACATAATTATCATGGGTCTTTCTGCCACCAGGAATATAATTATGAGCATGTAATTCCATTTCTTGTTTCCTCAACTTTCCTTTTTCCTACATGTGATTTACTGGTCATAAACCCTGAACATCTCTCTCCCCCCACACCACTAGACCCTGAAGCTCTTGAAGATGCAGTGTGCCTGCTTGTCTCCATAACCTAAACATGATGGATATTAAAAATTACAAGTTTCTCAGACTGTGAAATTACAGCAGGAAGATTAAAGTTAGGTGAGGTAGATAAGAGATCAAAGGACTTGTATGCATGCATATAAGCATAACCAATAAACATTGACACTGGGGGGTTGGGATATGCGGGGGAGGTAGAGAGGGTAATGGGGAGATATGTATAAAAATTAAAAATAAAAGAATAGAAAATAATAATAATAAAAAAATTACATGTTTCTTCATGAATGGATGAAGTAAAACATCAGGCCTTTTTTCCAATAAGTTCATACAGTCAAATTTTCATAGGGCCTTCAGGACAAGTCAAATTCTTGATTATTTACTTCCCCTTGATTCCCAACTTCCATTCAGCTTTTGTGTATGTCTATCCTATACATTAATAAAAAATGTTCCGAATTCCTATCACTCTCTTGTCTTAATTATTTCTCCATGGTCAAGTGTTTTTTAGGAAATAATTCATTTTGGTGTCTGATAAGAAATAGAAAAGAATAAGCTTAGAGAGAATCCCTAATTCAAAAGGTAATGTTACAACACATCAGGGGCTGCAAACTGGCCACAGAAGCAGAGCCAAAGATTCTGAGCTCCTATCATGAGCATTGGAAGTGCACTAAGAAAATGGAAGAAGGTTCTGGAAAAGGGTGGCCCATGATGGTCCTGATTCCAGAGAGAATGATTTTGACTATTCAGAATATTTTCACTGTTTCATATTTGAAAAATAAAAACATGAAGCTGTTGAAATAAATCTCTAGGCCCAAGATGGAGCCACCTCTGCCTGGTATGCCATGTCAATCACATTTTTGTGTTTCTATAAATGCTCCACTTGACCAGAAACACAGTATATCCCTTTCAGCCAATTTCCCTGTTCCTTGGTCTTTCTAAATAATGTGAGATTTGCAACCCCAGGCAATCACACCATGTTTCCAAGTTTGATCTTCTAATGCCCTATAAAACTTGCTCTTGCCCAAAATCCATTGGAAGAAGGCTCCATTGCTTGTGAGGCACTTTACCCTCCAATTCATGGATCATTTTCCTCTTGAATAAAGGACATCAAACTCATTACTAAATTGTTTTAATTTTGTCCTCTGACAGAATAAAATGTAGGAATTGTGATTATGGAAATCTGAAGATTTTATAGGTCCAAGAATTCTCTCCTTTTATATTTCCTTTAAGAATAGTGTTCCAAATCATATCAAATTAAAAACCATATCTTTGTCCTGTTACAAAGTAAAGCATACACATTCTATTAGTTGTATATATACACATATTTACCCCTCTAAAAAAACAATTAACATTTTTTTTAAAAAGTACCTTTTGAGAGTGCAAGGGAATGATAATCTCCACATGTGATCTGAATTATAGTTTTTTCTTGTAAAATGCATTGAATCCTGATGAAAGAAAATATATTTTATACCAATCACTGTATTAATGAAAGTCACAACATCAATGTTAGAATTATTAACTGTATTTAATTACTAGTGAAGCTTAAGAAAAAAAATTTATAATTTACTGCTTCACATTCAGTACATCTAAATTATAAAAATGCAATTACAAAAATGTTTTAATGAGTGGTTTACTAGTAAAAGGAAAAGAATATGCATTATATAATTGTAATAAGATGACTCTAAGACTTTTACAAAATAATTTTATGATGCAGGAGTAATACAAGATAAAAATAAGTTCTAATTTTTATGATCTACTAAGAGAGTGTCACAAATCATTCCATGATGAAGTATTTTTCCTTGATTGAATACCTTTATTCTATGTTTATTAGATTTTATTCTAGAAATCTAATTTATAAGATTATTATGAATTAGTGAATGCGAAAGTCCAATTTGGGACTAGGCAGACTAACCAATCATTGTCTTTAACTATCAAAGCAACACATGATAAGTTGACATAAATTGGTTTGTAATTTACTCATGGAATTTACTCTGAATTCACTGGTGAGTTCAGAATTCATTATTTACTTAAAATGCCACTAATAAAAAGCAGGGCACAAGGATCATATAAAGTAATATTTTGCTATAAATAATTATGATTGCCTTTTAAGTAAAATTGAAATAATTTTTAATTAAAAAAGTTCCCTACCTTTCATGTTCTATGCTATAGTTGTACTCAAATGGTTTTCCATCTGAGGATAGAATCAGCATGTGCTCTGCTCCTTGGTCCACGGAATGTATCTTCATTTTTTTTCCTAACTTAATGCACTCTGCAGAGCAAATCCAACCAGGAACTATCATCACTCTGATTATCACCCACTTTTTTTGCTGACTTTATTATAATACACTTAAAACACTTGGAAAAAATTTCAATTAGACAACCATTGACTTAACATAAACTAGTTTTTTTTAAAAAAAATTCAAATACAAAAAGATGACAAATTAGCAACGACTGTTGTCTTAATGATTTTTTTTTTTTTAAATTTGGGAAAGCACTGATTCGTACTTTGGTTTTATGTTGAATATACCTTTAAAACAATGAATTAAAATTTAATAATAGATTCCTGCTTAATAAATCGATAAGAGAAGCTGGCAGCAATCTGAAGTGACAGCAATGAAAAAGTCTATAAGAAAATATAATAATTTTTGGACAACATAACTCACTGTAGAAGCAAATATATTGTGTATTCTGAGATACACTCTTTTCAAACCATACTAAATAACAATAATAACCCTTCTTTACTGCTTCACAGAGAAGCTAAGGCCTATATTCCTGAAATTGTGTTTAAGAAACTATTTTAAGAGGATGCTCTTAAAAATTTTTAATTGGTATTAGTGCACATATTTCCCTCTCTAAAAGTTAAGAGATTTGAAATTGTTCACTAGTTACCATTTACTCTTATTTAGTTTTACCACAAAAATTAAAGCAGGATACAGATTTGGGAAAATAGCACCTATTCACGTAAAATATCGAATCATAAACCACTTTATATTACAAGCGACAACAGTTTGGTAATAAAGAAGAAATGGCCTAGCAGACTAACGACTTGGAGAGACTCAGCATTTCAAATCATTGGGGGGAAAAAAAGGTTATTAAAGAAAAAGAAAAAAGCACCCTGTACTGTGGATTTCGGGTGGAAAACAAACAAATCTATATCTCCTCTTTCACTTCTGAAGCCACAATAATAGCCAGGCCTATCAAAAATTGTGATTTTTAAGTAGGAAAGCTTAACATGTCTAGAAGGATGATGACGCAGGCTATAAGAAAAAAACACCAACTAAATGCAAGTGGAGGAACATGTGACGGCACAAATGACCGACAAAGGGCTCTTACCATTCCTACAACTCTTCCAAACTAGTAAAAAAAAAAAAGCTCAATTTTTTTTTTTTTTAAAAAAAAGCCCGGCAAATGTCAGACCAGCAAGGAAGTTCACCAAAAAAAAGGAATGTAAATGATGTTCCGCCTCGCTCCGCTCCGATTAAAAGCAAAACGAAGTGAGGACCACTTTCTTCAGTGCAAAATTTTCAGGAGGCGGCGTGCGGCCGTCTGCTGTCCCGGACCCGTAAAAGCGGACTCGCGCGCGGTGCCCGGGCCCCTTATGCCCCCGGAGGCGCCCCGCTCGGAGACGTGCAGCCGGGAAGCGCTCTTTAAACTGCTCGCCGCGGCAAGACACTGCCACGGGGAGCGAGACACCTGCGTCCTCCACGGGCTCAGAACGCCGGAGCCGCTGTGTCCTAAAAACAGGGGGGCAAAGGGAGAACTGTGCACAGAAACCACGACGAAGGCAGGCAGACGGGCTAAGGAGAGAAGATGCTGCCGGGGTGCGCTCTCCCCGCGCAGAGGACGCCCCAGCGGTCGCTCCCGGCGCCGCGAACCTCGGCGCCTAACGGGGCGGGCGCAGGGTCTGGGGGGAGCTCCGCGCGATGTCGCAGGCGCGAAAACTCGAAATCCCACCCGGGCCGGGCGCGTTCCTGCGGCCACCCCCGGGACCCCATGTGGCAGCCGGGTCCCCCCTCCCTTGGGAGCTTAACCTCCCCGTTTCGAGAAGGAACGCGCACCCACAACTCGGGCGGCTCCGGCGAAAAGCTGGACGGATGCTCTTATACCCCCGCTGCCCACCCTCTTCCTCACACCCTCTCCGCCCGAGCCGGAGGGCCGAGCCGGCGTGGCCCGGCCCCACTCACTGAGTTTCCTGGCGCCGTCGCGGCCCGCCGCCGGCAGCTGGTGCACCTGCACGCCGGCCCCGCCGCGCTCCAGCACCGCCAGGCGCCCCCGCGCGCAGCACACCTGGCGCGTCGCCTCGGCCCTGCCCGACAGCGCGCGGCGGAGGCCGGGGGCGCCGGGGAAGAGCCACAGCGGCGAGTCCTGCAGCTCCGCCGGGGCCCGGGGCTTGGCGGGCGCCTGGCACTTGGCGGGCGGCCGCGCCTTTGCGGCGGCGGCGGCGGACGGGCGGCCCTTGGCGGGCGGCGGCGGCTCGGTGGGCGGCACGGGTGCCGGGCGCGCGCCGCCCCGCGACCTCCTCCGCGGCGGTCTCTGTTCCATCGCCGGCTTCCCCCGGCTCCGCGGCCGCGCCTCCGCTCGCTCTGCGGACCTTGGGGTGAGGGAGGAGAAAGGCAGTCCAGCCGGCGGAGAGGTTCAGAGGACGGAGGGAAACCGCCAGACCCGGAGCGCGACCTGCGAGCGCAGCCGGCGAGCGGACCGCTGGGCGGCGTCGAGGAACCCCGGCCGCCGCCGCCGCCGCCGCCGCCGCCCCCCCGCCCCCGCGCGCACGCCGCCGCCGCCCACGCTCTGTTTGGGGGCGGGGCCGGCGGTCCCGGGAGGAATCGAAAGAAAGTGCTTCTGAGGGGGCGAGGATGGAAACGAAAAAGAAAGGGAAACTGAAACGGTTCTGAACGGGGCGAAGGTCACGGGGCGATGGCCGGCATTGAGGGCGGCGGGCCGGACGGAGAAAGTGTCCGCAGGCGGCTGCACCCAGCGGCCTGCGAAGAAACACAGCGGTTGCACCGGGAGGAGCCCGGCTTGACACGGCCGGACGTGCATGCACCCTTTCCCAGACTTATGTTGTTATTTAAAAAAACTAAACTTGGAGAGGAAAGTGAAAGGCAGAACTGTGCAGGGGAGTCTTTCCGCCACGACGCGGCTCCTGGCAGCATAGTGTGGTTTTTTTGTGTGTTTTTTTTTGTTTTGTTTTGTTTTGTTTTGTTTTTTGCTTTTTCTAGAATTCCTTACAAATGCAATAACACGAACGCAGGCTTTGTGTTTTCCTCTTTTTTTTCTTTTTCATTTTGCATAATGCTTTAAAAATACTTTTGTTGTTGATAGCATTGCAGATATCTCTCATTCCCTCCTCCTACTCACCCCTCAGGTCTTTTACTTTATTCCCGGTGTCCACGGGCTCTGCATATAAGTATGTAAGGTCTTTGGTTTATCTCTCTCTGGACCCCAAACCCCACATCCGAGATAGGCCAGCCTGTCCCGTGCACGCCTCCCTGCTTCGGGTCTTATTTGGTCGGTCAATTCATTTTGTTCATTCCATTCCACGCATAAGTGAGATACAGGTGATGGTTGACTTCCTTCCTTTGGCTTATTTCACCTAGCATAGTGTTTTCCAGGTCCATCCATTGCTGTCCCAAAGGGTAAGAGATCCCTTTTTTTTTCTTTCCTTTTACAGTTGCTCAGCATTTCTTAGTGTAAATATATGCCACCGCTTTTTTATTCACTCATCTACTGAGGGGCACTTACTTGGTCTGTTTCCAAATCTTAGCTGTTGTAAACAACGCTGCTAGGAACATAGGGGTGCATATATATTCTTTCTGGTTGGTGTTTTGGGGTATTTAGGATATATTTCCCAGAAGTGGGATCACTGGATCAAATGGCAGTTGTACTTTTAATTTTTTGAGGAAAGTAATGCTGCTTTCCATTGCGGCTGCATCAGTCTGCAGTGTGTCAGGGTTCCCTTTTCTCCACATCCTCGCCAGCACTTGTTTGCTGATTTTTTTTATATTAAGCCACTCTTGACAGGTCTAAGATGATATCGCATTGTGGTTCCAATTTGCATTTCTCTGATGATTAATGACTTTGAGCATTTTTTTTTTTCATATGTCTCTTGGCCCTTCTGTATGCCCACTTTCGAGAAATTTCTGTTTAGGTCCTTTGCCCATTTTTTAATTGGGTCGTTTGTCTTCCTTTATATATATACTTTATATATTTTGGATATTAACCCCTTTCTATTTGGGTATCAGTGGCCAATATGTTCTCCCACAACAATGGGCTCCCTTTTCATTTTGATGGTGGTTTTTGTTTTTGTTTTTTCTGTGCAGAAACTTATTTGATGTAGTCCCATTTGTTTATTTTTCTCCTCAGTTTCCTTTGCCCTAGATCAGTGGTCGGCAAACTTATTAGTCAACAGAGCGGCAAACTCGCCAGCCGCAGTTTGCCGTCCACTGCATGTATCCATAAACAGATTGCTATGTGAGATGGCTGAGATTTTACTGCCTATGTTCTCTAAGGTGTTTATGGTTTCATGCTTTCTATTTAAGTCTTTTATCCACCTTGAGTTTATTCTTGTATATGGTGTAAGTTGATGGTCTAGTTTCATCTTTTTGCATGTGTCTATCCTGTTTTTTCTAGCACCATTTCTTTAAGAGACTCTTGGGTAATGCTTTTGAAATCCATCTTGTTGTGTGTAGTTAAAAGTTATCTCTTTGTTATAATAGACTGCTATTTCATATGAATAGACCACAATCTATTCACCACCATTGAAGGACTTTTCAGTCCTTTACAAATTCTGACTACAATGAATAGAGGTGCCATAAATATTTGTAAGTCTTTCAGTAGATAAATGTTTTCATTTGGGGGAGGGAGACCACCTAAAAACAGAATTGTCTTGATGTGTGGTAAGTACATAGACATCATTCTAAAAACTGCCAAAACTTTTCCAAGTGCTATACCATTTTGCATTTCCTCCCACAATTTATGGGAGTACCAGTCGTTCTGTGTCTCCACCAACATTTGGCAGTGTCAATCTTTTTAAATTTTAAAAGTGTTTTATAGCGGTACCTTACTGTACTTTTAATGTACATTTCCCTAATGATTAATGATATTGAGCATCTTTTCCTATGTTTATCAGAGCTAATCTCTTTTTTGGTGAGGTGTCTATTCACATATTTTGTCCAGTTATTAATTCAATTGCTTATTAACTAAATGCTTTTGATACACATTCTTTGTTATACTGTATATATCAAGTCTTTTATTTGATGTTTTGAAATGTTTTCTATCAGCCTGTGGATTGCCTTTCAATTTTATGAACAGTGTGTTGAAGAGCTAAATTTTTAATTTGGATGCAATGTGTTTTTTCCGTTCATGCCTTTTTGTTGTTGTTGTTCTACCTAAATTTTTGTTTAACCCAAGATTACAAAGATTTTCTTAAATATTATCTTCTAGAAGTTTTATAGTTTTAGGTCTTTGTCATTTCAAAGTAATTATTCTTTATGGTATGAGTTAAGGGTAGAGGTTTATTATTTTTTTCCCCTTATGGATTTCCAATTGTTCCGCCTTGCTTTTCCCCACTGAATTGCCTTAGTATTTTTGTCAGAATTCTGTTTATACATATATGTTTAGACTTATTTTTGACCTTTTTATTGTGTTCTATTGATCCATTGTTACTCCAGAACTATACTGCCTTGATTCCTGAAGATTCTAAGACTCAAAACCATTCAAATGCTTCCCGATTGTCCTTCTTCACTGTCATTTGACTATCCTAGGTCCTTTGCATTTTTGTATATATTTTAGGATAAGTTTGTCAACTTCTACAAAACAGACTGCAGGATTTAAGATTACACTAACTGAGATAAATTTAGAAAGGATTGACATGCTGATAACATTGATTCTTCTGTCCGTGTGCATATCTCTGCATTAATTTAAAGCTTCTTGAATTTCTTTCAGCTATATTTTCTAGTTTTCAGGATATAGTTGAGCATATTTTTAAATAAATCTTTATTGTTCAGATTATTACAATTGTTCCTCTTCCCCTCGCCAAGGTCCCCTCCACCCAGTTCCCACCCCACCCTCTGGCCTTACCACCCCACTTTCCTCATCTGTAGGTGTATGATTTTTGTCCAGTCTTTTCCCACATCTCCCAACATCTCTTTCTCCCTGAATATTGTCAGTCCACTCCCTTTCTATGCCCCTGATTCTATTATATTCACCAGTTTATTCTGTTCATCAGATTTTTTATTCACTACATTTATAGATTCATTTGTTGATAAATATGTATTTGTTGTTCATAATTTTTATCTTTACCTTTTCTTCTTTCTCTTCTTTTTTTAATCTTTTTTAATTAAAGTTTTATACATATCTCCCCATTGCCCCCCCTCCCTCTCAGACGTAACCCAACCCCCCAGAGTCTATGTTTATTGGTTATGCTTATATGCATGCATACAAGTCCTTTGATTGATCTCTTATCTACCTCACATAACCTTAATCTTCCTACTGTAATTTCACAGTCTGTTTAATGCTTTACTGCCTCTGTATCTATCCTTTTGTTCATCAGTTTATAATGTTCTTTATTATCCACAAATGAATGAGATCATGTGATGCTTCTCCTTCATTGACTGGCTTATTTCACTAAGCATAAGGCTCTCCAGTTCCAACCAGGTTGCTGCAAATGGTAAAAAATTACTTCTTTTTAATGGCAGCATAGAATCTCATTGTGTAGATGTACCACAGTTTTCTGATCCACTCATCTGCTGACGGGCACCTAGGCTGTTTCCATATTGTAGCTATTATAAATTGTGCTGCTATGAACATAGGGGTGCATAAATCCTTTCTGATTGGTGTTCGTGATTTCTCAGGATAAATTCCTATGAGTGGGATTACAGGGTCAAATAGGAGATCCATTTTTAGTTTTTTTGAGGAAACTCCATACTGTTCTCTACAGTGGCTGCACCAGTCTGCATTCCCACCAACAGTGCATAAGGGTTCCTTTTTCTCCGAATCCTCACCAACACTTGTTGTTTGTTGACTTGTTGATCATTGCCATTCTGACTGGTGTAAGATGATATCGCATTGTCATTTTGACTTGCATCTCTTGGATGATTAGTGACTTTGAACATGTTTTCATGGGCCTCTTGGCCTTCCTTCTGTCGTCTTTCCAAAAGGTTCTATTTAGGTCCGTTGCCCATTTTTTTATTGGATCGTTTATCTACCTTTTATTAAGTTGTATAAGTTAGCTGTAGATGTTGGAGATTAAACCTTTATCAGTGATAACATTTGCAAATATGTTCTCCCATACAGTGGAATTTCTTGGTGTTTTTTTTTTTATGTTTTTTTTTTTTTTTTTTTTTTTTTTTTTTTTTTTTTTTTTTTTTTTTTTTTTTTTTTTTCTTTTGTTTTTTTTTTTTTTTTTTT